>JAOWAR010157469.1:0-10758 GCA_028571005.1 Clathrina lutea
GATTTGCGTGATGACATCAACATTCAGAACAGCAAACCAATCAGCTGCCAGGAATTTCTTCGCAGAACTTATTCGCGTATCGGCCCAAAAGTCCGGACCGGCCGGCCCAAGGCTTCCAAAAAAATGCCATCATGCATCTTTTTTATTTCTATTTTTTATACCTCTTTATGGCACTCAGGCAGACACCAGTGAGGAAGAGAAAATTGGGGCGAAAAAATAACATCAGGAAGCTGACCCTCATTGTTGTGAAATGAAGGGGTCACGCCACAGTATTGCGCGAAAAATGAATGAAAACAATGCCATGAATATGAATTGATGTGAAAATGTAAAAAGAACTATGTAGGTCATGAAGGAAGTTTTTCCAGTTTTAGCTGACTGAATGCTGGCAGGTCACACTCCAATCTGGTAATTTCCAAATACGGTATGATGTCCAATTATTATCAAATTTCCATAGCAGGACCTGTGCATTCTGATCAAATTGTTCTTCAGAGGGCATTCAATAAAGTTAGAGTCTACTGACAGTCTGCATTGGGCATATGAAATCTTTTCCCAGTCATTCCAACTGAATTTAGTCTCTCAAAGGGCCATTGAACTAGGTAACATTGTCCTATAAGCAGGCCATGAGTAGTGGGTGATGAGACAAAAGTAGACAAGGATTTTTTTTTTTAGAAAGTCATCATATAGTGGCACATTTTCCAGAGATAACAGAAAAATGATGTTTCAAAGCTCAATCTTGTGATACAGCTTCTACAAACACGCCTGATCTACCACACAGATTGAAAAAGTATTTGATGCCAGGTGACACTTTCTTCAGAACCTTACTCTTTATACTGTGAAAGCAGAAACTTTACAGGAAAATGTAAGAGAATGAACCTGAGATGGTTATAGCATTAAACTGCAAGACAAACTGAACTAAGATGCAGAAAATCGATGGGAGGTGATGAAGAGCTGAATAAATTCCACAGCCGTGCACTGTAGAATTTTCCAGGCCAAGGGTGAAAGCCATAAACATTCATTACCCTGGCCACTCACAGTCTTGAGAAGAATTCGATGAAGACAGAGATATTCATGAAGACACAGAGAAGAAGACTTTTTGGAGGCCGCAGGCAGTGGATCCAGGCTGTTGCCATTTTATCGTACATTCCCATAGCGTGACCCCTTAAGGAAGTGTGAACAAACATGTGTAGACTGACGTTTTTGTATTCTCCCGTCTGTACTAGGATCGTTCAATACCCTGGACGCTAGCACAGGTTAGAAGACTAGGTCCGCCATATTTGTAGGCAGTGTGGGTCTACGGTTGTATACAACCTTAGACCCGGGCCTTTTCCAGGTAGACCATAAAAATACTGTAAAAACCTGGGTTTGAGGGCATATTAAATCACAAACCCCACTGCCTACAAAAATGGCCTAAAACCCATGCTATGGCAATGGGTCCACAGTCAATCCAGTTCTACACGGAATCTCTGTGGTTGAAATAATGACTGATATTTTGATGCCATCCTTTCCACTACTTCATTTCCCCGTCTTTAGAAATATCTTTCTCCCAAATTCCATCATGACTGATATTTTCTTTTCTATTCTTTCCTTTTTTTTTTTTTAATTTTCTTTTCGTCTGTCGCGTCTATGGCAATGAAGAGTAAAATCATGTTCCAGATATTTAACTCTCCTGATCGATGAGCTGGGAACAGTAAGATACTACTCGTCAATCTGTCAGGCTGAAATACTTGATTTTCATTTTACCTTGACAGGGTCCGGAGACACAGACAGGCAGGATGAACAGACAGCTGCACCGCAGTGACGGCAGTGCGACCTTAAATAAGGAGAGGAGGAGAGAGAGCAACAATACGGAAAAAAAGGATGAAGTGATACATAGAATCTTTTTCACAAGGACAAAAGAATATAACTTGGAAATGGAACAAAGAGAAGAACGGGGACTAGGAGGAATTTACTAAGAAGAGAAAGATAATATAGGGCAGCAATGAAATTTTCAAGCAGACTTAAATATTGGAAGATTTTTTTTTTCAAACAAAGCTGTGTATCCAAAAAAGGCATGCACTGCATTCTACGTAGCGGTGATAGAAGCCTTTGCTGTTTTTGTCTGTTTTTCCACCTCTGTAACTGCTCGTGGGACAGAACACTTCAATTCTTTCAGCAGGGATTTGTTTCAGAAGGCAATAATGTCTTTGAACACGTATAGCCTATCTATGACGCTGTATATTAACAGCTGACACCAACTACGAATGCTGTATACCCGCTGCCTGAAGATCCACGTAGTGAAACTGGGGGTACCGTAGCATAGTATGCCCAACTGTTTTCCTTCTGAATTTTACCTGTTGATCTATTGCCTCAATTGGGGGTTGGGGGGGGGTTGCATGTTTTGACCTGCATCTTTCCGTTTCCTTACCGAAAAATTTTCGGACTGAATGATATTTATGAGATTCAACCAGGTAGCTTTTCTGGTACCAGGGAACACTCATTTTCACAACTTTATACGATGTAAGTACAATTACACAGACCCATGGCATTTTCACACTTGATTTGGTGCCACGCAGCATGCTTCGCCAAGGGGCATTGTTGGGTCAAGAGTGCGCTGTAGGAATACAGTACATATAACAAGGAAGGTGAGGCGTAGGAGTATAGTACAAGGAACAGGGTAGGTGAGGTGTCCCTTTATTGGCCAAACTTGCCTTTCTTCCGAGGAAAGCAATGTTAGCTGATTTCCCAATATTATTCATCTGCACAACCTGACCTGTTTGCTACTTCGCTATTTTGCTTGTTTTTTGAAAGTGATGGCTCCAGCATGGGGCCAAGAAGGTGTCTTTACTGACTGATTGCCCTCTTTTTTTTCCGTCCTGCCGGCTTTTTTGAACGCTTCCGAAAGCTGAGGCAAGCCAGTGATGACCGCCACATGATGCTAATGAAAGATGTGAGTGTTTCAAATTTCCTTGTTTGTTCAGTTCAGGTAACCAAGTCTCTCTCCTTGCTCAAGGCAAAGAAAAAGAGAAGAGAATTGAAAGGTTTTAGCACATATGCAGGCAGCGGTGATAAGCACTCTCCGGAAATTTGAAGTTAAAATTCACCAGGAATTGAAATACAGGCTCCTACGAAGTGTGGAGGGTTTGGAAAATTATAGAATTTCTTTTTTCGACACCCAGACCTGGAAAGAGCTTGAGACAGGCGTAATGCTTGGAAAAAGTATGGGAAAGTCAGGATCCAACTGACCTCGTTCAAACAAGACATGAATTTGCGGAAGGCCATCTGAGCCTCAAAAATGGCTATGTACTGCAAGACAATTACAATGCTTTTACAATAGTGTTATAACATGCTTACAGCTCAGTTTTAACGTTCCTTTGTCCCCTAGCGAAGCTCTCCAAAACAGGACCTTTTCAACTGAAAGCTGTGACTCAGTATAGCATTGAACTGAAGCAATCTCTTGGGAATACCAGCTTCTCCTGATAACACGTGTAGATTCTGAACAATGCAGCCCTGAGAGAGAAGAAAGAATGCGAAACCTCATGATGTACCAAGTAAATGAAGGGGCTCACAACTCTGAGCTGACATTCTATTTTCAAGTTTCATGCACGGATAGAAAAAGAACCGCATCATGATACACACACACACACACACACACACTCAAACACACAGAACGAAAGAGAAAAGGAGAGATCAAGAATGAGACAGAAGTCCGGTCTGCCATTGTCACCAGCATATATTTGCTATGCAAAGAAGTAACTGCATGCCTCAGAAATTGTAAATACCCCACAGGAAGGCAGTGTTCAACATGATCATGTCCGGAGAGTGTGAGGGAGAAAGGAGACTGCAACTCGTCTTCAAAATGGCCATCTACCATAAGACAAGCAAAGGAGTGACCAGCTTAAATTCCTAGGGCAGTTAAAAACTCACTGCAAGGGTGATTTTTCTTGTGAGAAATTTTTCACTCAGTGGCCATGAACAGCCCAACATGCTACAAAAATGTTTGGTTAGTTTCAATTTGGATCAGACTTGTTCCTCACTACCTTGACAAATGAAACACATGGAGTGTCGAAGAGCAGGCATTGTCTTAGGAAAATGGAGTTTGAACAAATCTAGCAGTTTATTTTTCGAGGCAATACATTAATGCTGCTACAAGCACAAAACGTTTACAAAAATGTCAACGTAAGAGATAATTTCTTTTTTTCTTTGGTTTTGAAAATCAAAGATATGTTTGGAGAAGTCTAGAAAAAGTCTTGAATTTTGCAAGTGAACTGTACAAACCCTGGTACAAAGCAATACTATCATCTTCGATAAAAGGCTGTGAGTATTGGGTTTTGCCTTGCAACCCTTGGAAATTGAGCCCTTCATCGAAAGTAATCATGGTGCTGAATTCTGCTTGTACGTGTGCATGGTAGAATACAGCTGTTAATCGTCAGTGCTTGCTTCTCTTCTCAATCTTCGTTTGTACTTCAGCGCCGTGGAAGGGCCCACTACATTTGCCAAATGGTGTCTTCAAAATCCCAAAATTAAGGACTGTGTAATGTTCAATGAGACTTTCCATAACTTTTTTAGCTAACACAGTAAAGATGCCTCTGGATTTCTTATTCATTTAAAAAATTTCTCATTTCTAACCGGCTGGCTGGGCAGTATTAAGAATTCTCAACACTTTATGAGTGTGACATTAAGGCAGGACCCCACCACTCCTCGAGCAAGATTTGTCTGTGGTTGAAATTTGAGCGTCATGAAGTGCCCTACACAATTGTCCGTAGTTTATTTAGATGTTCAGTGCTCTTGTTCCCTCTTCTCCAGGGACCTTTCTGGCACTAACATCCAAATACTAGGAAGGGAAGTCTTCAGATTTGAAACAATAAAAAATGTGTAAGTGACTTTGCTGGCACATGAAAATGTGCAACTGCCTTGGCGACGCTGGTCAAGGTTTCCCTTGTCTTTTCAGCAAGATTGCTTCAGCTCCCTCCTCTTGTTTCCTGCCCGACCACGTCCGGCCATCTTCCTTGTTGCAGCAGCATGTAGCGACGATTCACCCTTGTTGTGTCACGTCCTCTGAGATGCAAGACATGCACGAGTACGGTGGCGATCGACACAAACGAACTTTCCCACTTCCTTTACATTCTTCATTGTGTGAAGCCTTTTAAATGTGCTACTGAATTTCGGATTGCAAGTCTACTTGGAGAATGCTTGCCTTGTTTTATTCTGGTCTATGTCAGCTAAATGCAAACATAAATTGCATTGATAGGGTAGTGGGATGTTCTGTCCACGATCACAAGGCCGGTGAGTGTGGTCTGGTCACTGTGACTGTGTCACTGTGAGTCTTGAGAGAAGAGCAAAAGCCATGCCTTGTCTTTCCCTGACTTGCTTCTTCAGGTGACCAGATCCATGTTGGAAAATCCGTGCGCAATTCGAAGCACACAACTTGATCACAGAGCAATTTGTGTATTTGTGTTTTCTTGCAGGATCCTGAAGCATAGCCTTGACATATATATTTCACCTAGTTTCATAAGTGTAAGTTGCATATGCCTTTGGTGATTGCTGAGATGAGCAACAGTTGTTCGGGACACAAGGATGAAGAGTCTCGATGCTTCATCCACACTGAATTTTTTAGCTATTGAGCTTGGAAAGCCCTATGGACGGAATGTTCTTCTCCTCTGTGTTCCAAGCTTTCATCCCGTGCAATAGTTACGGTATATCATGTGTACTGTGCCAAATTATGTAATTGTCACATTGACTGTGTATGGACATGTGTGTTGCATGTATGGGTGTACTGGGTGTGCAAATTTGCATTAATCAGTATGTGAGTGAGTGTTGGTAGTTGTGCATTTCTTTAGCTTCTCCAGACAGAGCAAGTTGTCTTTAGCAAGAGTGGTTTTCCTAGTATCCTCTGTCACTTTCTGTTTTGTAGCAACTCTTATCGATGTCACACATGGTCTGTTGACCTCAGATCTTGCACAACTGTGTGTGCTGAAATTGACGTGTATCAGACACCAAACCAATAGTAATCCTCTGTGTGTCTTGACATGATTGGCTCATTCTTGTTTAGATACCTTTCTCCTTTTCGATGCAACATTATCAGGACCAGGGCTCAGAGTGACCCGCTGGCGGTTTCTGTAAAGTTCAATGCTTCGCCGAGAGATCCATTCTTTTGCTACAGAAAGCCAATCACCTGTTCAGTGCCCCGAAGGTCTAAGGAAAATGGAAAGAACACCTATTCAAGGCAAACCTTCCATCTGCATATCAGGGCTTACCTCCACTGTAGGTTGTACTTAGCTGTCAAGTTTATCAGCTACTCATTATCAGTGGTTGGTGTGTTCATTGTTTCGAAGCAATAGTGCTCCATAATTCTTCTTGAGCATATTCTGTCACTAGCCGCTCATCCCTTGTGTTGATACGCTAAGGTAACGATGTTTTTTTTTCGTCTGTGGAATGGAACAGAAGATATTAAAATGATTGCTTCTGTTTTGTACTGTTTCCAGTGCCATTGCCTAAGGAGAATGCTATGTGGGCAGTGAGACGTGTGAAGGAATGCAACAAGAAGTGCCAAGACGGAAACAAGCGAAAGAAGGGAATGGTCAATCCACGGATGTTCTGCGTTAGTGAAAACAAAAAACCAACTTCACCGACTGCGGGTACAATAAGGCTTCGAATTCTAAAAGGCTGACAGCTCAATATCTATATGAAAACCCGCAAATTCTTCCGGTTTGAAGTGTGGCAGAGGTGACGTAACTTTAGTGGCGGGCTCATACCTTTGTGTGTGTCCTGCGGAAGTCTCTCTCTCTCCCTCTCTCTCTCCCTCTCTCTCTCCCTCTCTCTCTCTGTCTCTCTCTCTTTCTCTCTCTCTCTTCCTCTTTTTTGCTTCTGAGCACTGACAGCTACATCATGCTCAATCTCGCAAAGTCGGTCATTGCTCTTTCGCAAAGTTGCTGATTGCTCTTTTTCGTCCTGGCTCTGCCTTTGGCCATGGCCTGTGCTGTTAGGGTAACTGCTGTGCTCGTGCCTAGCCCATTGAGCAGTTTTCTGTGATCACTGAGTTGCCAGCTGCAGAAATGATCGTGAACTCTGTACACCAACATCATCAGATATTGGGGTAAACTAAACATGTACACTTGCTGCCCGATCGAGGTTTGCGAAGTTGTCCAGGTGGTTTCCGCTCTCAACCGTAGTGAAGGCAGGCGTCTGTCTTTTCGTCTGTTCAGCTTCAGCACTTGTTTAGTTTGATTTTGGATGTTAGTTTTCTTTTCTTTCTGGTTAGACCGCAATGGCTGGCAAGCACTTCACTTCCCGAGTGTCGTGTCAGTCACCAATTGCTTCTGCTTCGCAGTGACAAATGCCGCGAAGTCAGCCGCTGATTATTATAGCCTTGCTCTTTCCTAGCACAACGGGAGGTATCTGTAGCAAAGGAAGATTATCTGTAGCGAAGAAGTCAAGTTGTCAAAAAACAGTTTTAAAAAACTGCAGAGCTGCTTGCTCCAGATTGACAGGACAATCATGCATGTAGTAAGTGCCATAATCACGATGCGCATAGTCTGGGCACACGTAGACCTAAGCGTGTATATTATGCGCGGCCAAGGCCACTCCAAGGACGGATCCCATACCCGTGCGATCTGGCCCACGTTGCTGGCCATGCTCTCTGATTGGTGCAAAAACGCAAGAAATGGTACAAAAAAAATAACCTAACTTGGCATTGATCACCTACGCGCCCAACTGTTAATGCACAGTACCGGACATTTCTTGCTGAAATGATTTTGGACAAGAACATGAAAATTTAACCTTGTCTATTTAGTTGGCAGCCTCACCCTCCATCATGACGGCAAGCTTCTTTCATTCAGCTTATTTCACAGTTTTGAGGATTGATTGCAGTGCTGCACTTTCTTGTGCGGTATTTTTCCCTGCAGGTCAACAACGGAGTATTCTGAAATATTTTGTTTCACCCCGACTCGGTTTTCTCTTTTTGTGTTTCCCTGCTTCGGTCCGCACTGTTTGTCTGGGCCCGCTTCTCTTTGAAGGCTTCTTCGCTCTGTGTTTCTGATGCAAAGCAGGGTGAAGTGATTCAACGCGGCAGTTCAGCTCATTTATCTTTGCACCAAGTATCCTTTCTTCTGTAGGAATTTCATCTGACCTTTTCTCGTAGGCATTATTTCTCTGCGCCTGTTTCCGTTTGGCACCCTTTCTTGACGTGTGTCTGACACACAGTACTGTGTAGCACTGAAACAGCTCAACTCATTCATCTTTGCGCCGTCCCGCTTTAGTTTTCTTTCTTTGGCGTTGGAAGAGCCAACCACGGATGACTGTAATATCACCCGTGTTTGCATGGATGAGATTACATGTGTATTTGATGATTGGATGTGTATGTATGCATGATTAGATGTGTATGCAAGGATGATAGTAATGTGTGATGATTAAATGTGTATGCTTGGCTAATTAGATGTGTATTCATGGAAATTAGATGTGTTTGCATGGATGATTAGATGAATTTGCACGGATTATTAGATGCGGATGCAAGGTTGATTAGATATGTCTGATTATTAGATGTGTGTGCATAGATGATTAGACGCGTTTGCATGGATGATTAGATGTCTGTATGGTTGTTGAGACATGCATGCATGGATGATTAGACGTGTTTCCAGGGTTGATGAGATGTGTATGCCTGGTTGATGAGATGTGTACGCATGAATGACGAGATACGTATGCGTGGTTGATTAGATGTGTTTGCATGGATGATGAGATGTGTATTTATGGCTGATTAGATGTGTTTACATGGATGATTATATGTGTATGCATGGATGAATATATGTGGACGCATAGATGATTATAGATGTCTATGCATGGATGATCAGATGTGTAGACATGGTTGGTTAGATGTGTAGGCATGGTCGATGAGATGTGTATGAAAGGCTGATTAGATGTGTTTGTATGGATGATTAGATGTGCTTGCATAGACAAGTGGATGTGTATGCATCGGTGATTAGATGTGTATGCCTGGATGATTAGTTGGACTTGCATGTTTGATTAGCTGGCTTGAATGGATGATTAGAAGTGGACATGTATGGATTGACAAGTAGATGTGTATGCATGGCTGATTAGATGAGTTTGCATGGCTGATTAAATGTGCTTGAATGGATGATCAAATGTGTTTGCATGGATGATTAGATGTGTATGCATGGCTGATTAGATGTGTTTGCATGGATGATTGGATTTGTTTGCTTGGATGATTAAATGTGGTTGCTTGGATGATTAGATGTGTTTACTTGGATGATTAAATTTGTTTGCTTGGATGATTAAATGGGTATGCATGGCTTATTTGATGTGTATGCGTGGCTGGCTCTATGAATATGCATGGCTGATTAAATGCACATGCATGGTCGATTAGATCAGTATGCATGCATGATAAGACTTGTTTGCAAGGATGATTAGATGTGTATGCAAGGAGGATGAGATCTGTAGGATGATTAGATATGTATGCATGGATTATTAAATGAGTATGCATGGCTGATTAAGTGTGTATACATGGATGATTAGACGTTTTGCATGGATGAATAGATGTGTTTGCATGGAAAATTAGATGTGTAAGCATGGTTGATGAGATGTACTGTAAACCCACAAAATTTAGCGACGAGTAAATTTGACGAATTTAACGATTTCACTAAATTCGTTAAATTTTATCGTCGTTTAATGTTAATCGAACGTGAAAGTTTTCTATATGAACTGGTTCGCCCAGAAGGCCCGACAAGCGTTAGCGGATGACAGAGCGATTGAAGCTGACCTCCGAACCTCCACTATGAATATGTCCGTGCCAGATGGTGGATTAAAGTCCACTCCGCACTGAAGAGCAGACAAGAGGTCATTATCAATGGATTCACAGGGACTGGTATCATTGAAAGTTGCTCCTAGCTTTTCTTCATCCTCATCATTCAGTGAATGCACATTAGTTCAGTACCAGTAACTTTATGCGCTGCCAATCAGTGGAGTATTATGAGAACAATCATTGAGCTGTTGTGTCTACGGCAGTCTCCCTGTTGGCTTGTCAGGAAAAAAATTGGGAGTGAGTTTTGCTGAATCGTTAAATTTAATCGTCGTTAAACTGTCTTCTTCCAAATTCGCTAAATTTTGGCGCCGTTAAATTTTGTGGGTTGACAGTATATGCATGGCTGATTAGAAGTGTTTATATGAATGATTAGACGTGTATGCATGGATAATTAGATGTGTGTGTGTGTGTGTGTGGTTGACTAGATGGGTTTGCATGCTTGATTTCTTTACCAAGTCCTCTCACAACAGGTCAAATTTCCCCAAGGTTGATGGGGAATCTATTACGGAATTGTTTGCCCACCGTCATCTTGGTGTCTTACTTTCAAACACTCTGATGTGGTCCGTGCATACTGATTCAGTTATTTACAAATCATCAGAGTGTGCTCGGCCTTCGACGGTGGACGTCCCTTGAACTGCCTGCCCACGTCGTAAGAAAAATTTACAATTACTCTGTCCGACCCACTTTGGAGTACGCCTCCCCACTCTGGCATGCATTCCTGACAGCTGACCAATCACTTTCCCTGGAGCGTCTACAAGCTTCTGGCTCAATGGTAGTCGCGCTTGCCAACATCTTCGTTGGATATTACGAAAAGAAAATTCGGGATGATGAGTGGCCTCAGATGTATTTTCGGTATTTGGATGATGTCTTCTCACATTTTCCCGGCCAAGGTCGCGTACTGCCGTAGCAAAGGTGTCCTTGCGACAGGTTGCTTTTTTCTGCGCCCTCGGGTGCGGCACGCTACCCTG
>JAOWAR010157480.1:0-10756 GCA_028571005.1 Clathrina lutea
CGTTTGGGTAGGAGCCGTTTCGTCGCAGGTTCGAATCCGGTCTTTGCCAATCGGGAATGGAGAAAAAAAGAAATTTTTTTCAAAGTTCAATTCCTTCGCGGAGACTATGATGTTCAGTTTCAAGTCTAATGAGAGATACTCGTTCACGGAAACAGTCGCACGTAATCGTCATAATGCAGCTCCCGCTCTAACGACAAGCTTGCTCGTTCAACCCACTCGTTTCCCTTCTCAACGACTCTGTGCCCGGTCCCAAACATGGCAAAGGGTTTTCTTTTGCCGTAGTACTTGCAGGCTGGTGAGTATGGCGCTCCTTGGTTGGTTCTTCTGGTGGAGGGCGCGGTGTAAGAGCTTTCCAGAAGGGAAATACACTTGGTACGGCGTCCTTGTTAAACCTTCGAAAAGGCTTTTTCTTTGCAGAAGCGGCGGGTGCTCAAACCTTATCCTTCGGCAGGAAATTCTCGCTGCAAACTACCCTGTTTTCGGTGACTCGGAGAAAAGGTCCTTCGCCCCGTTTGATGGCCACATCCCATGCCTAATGTCAGCCGAACGGAAATGTATGAAGGGACAAAACGGGGAATTTCAGTGTCGCGCTTGTGTTGACAGAGTGGTGGACAACAACGATCATGGGAGGGCATCTTGATCCACCAACTACTTTTCCTAAAAGAGCTAAAGCTAGAACACACACAACGTTTCGTTTTTCTAACCAACAGTCCCTACCTCCGGCCGCGCGAGTTACCCCGTCTTGAACCCAGACACTTCTCGTGAAATCAATGTATTGAGCTACCGGGCCCGGCGAATCACTGGTCGGGACAAATTATTGACACTTCAACCACTCTGCTTGTCCACTACCTCACACCAAAGGCTTCACCGAAGGGCCACACGACTAACCGCTCCCAAAGGATAACACAGTCACTGCAAATACAGCCTGGGAGCAAGCTTTATGAAGCAAAGGACAACACAGTCACTGCAAACGCAACTTGGGAGGAAAGCTTTATGAAGCAAAGGATAACATCAAGGAATGCAAGCAACTGGCTGGAGCAGTTATCTCGTGTTTCCAAAAGAAATACACACATCAAAGAGCGGAAGAAGAAAAGGGGAGAGAGGGGGGGGGGAAGAGCGTTTCATGGGGAAACAAAATCTAGAAGATTTACGCTACCGAAGAAGAAGCTGTACATGAAACACCGAGCGACAGCCTGCGGAGCGGCGAGCTCTAGGGGCTTGGCGGCCATTTTATCGCCCCAGCAACAACGTACTTAAAGGGCATCTCCACCCAAAACATAAGTTAGGCTCTTTCGACGCAGTTTTCCGCCCTGAGTACGGTGGTAAAGCCGGTCGTTTTCTCATGCGACGTCGGGAACCCCTCGAAAAGTTGTGAAAACGCAAACGGAATTACCCTCCTGTGACGTCACTAGTAATTAGCTCCCGACCAGCTGACCGCTCAAATTTATGGAAGTAATTAGGAGAGGGGTTGACCAGCTGTGAAGAAAGGCTTCTTTCTCGCTCGTCGTAGGCCACTCAGGCTGTCAGTGACCAATTATCAGCTCCCCTATGATATATCTTTGCCCACACTTCTGACACCCTCTGTCTAGCCGCACCCTTCGAACAAACCAATTTTAGCGACCGCCCAAGCCGATGTTGATGCTCCTTCCTTATCCTGTGCGGCGTAACTTGCAGGCGTGAATAGACTTCTTTGTCGCTTATTTCTTGGGTGGAGATGCTCTTTCAGTACGTTGTTGCTGGGGCGATAAAATGGCCGCCAAGCCTCTAGAGCTCGCCGCTCCGCAGGCTGTCGCTCGGTGTTTCATGTACAGCTTCTCCTTCGGTGGCGTAAATTTTCTAGATTGTGCAGCTTGAGCCAACTCAGCGGCCTGCACGGAACCAACGCAAGTATTACATGCATGATGCAGGTTGACATGTCAATCCGCACGCATAGATCTACATGTACATGGGCAACCATACAGGCAGAGGCAGCGGGTGCGTGCGCGAGGTGCGATCAGATCATGAGAAAAAAGGTGCGTAGTTCGACTGTATCCTCTGGAATACTTCTTCTGCGGTGTCCGCCACGTTGACAAGCTGCCACGAGTCGTCGTCTGACTTTAAGTTAGCAGGGCCGGGAAAGCATGCCTCGTCGTTTCCTTTGCTATCCTCGGCCTCGACGCCTTAGTGCTCATTTTCGTGCCGGCACTGTTCTACAGGCCAAGCGAAGAAGGGTATCCTCAGGCCGCAGGCTGGTTTTGGCTTCGACGTACTTCTTTTTACGAGTTTCCAAAGTTGACAAAAAAGGTCTTTTGTGAGCGTCTGTTCGGAGCTACCGTTTCGATGGAAATCACCATGGCAACTTATCAAAATGTATGTGCACGTGCATATGCATGTCCGGCCGATGCGTGGCCATGGGTGACTCTCGAGTCTTTAAATCACTTGCATGATTGCGGTTTATGGAAATCGATGAAGAAGAGAATCGCCTTCCAGCTCGTGTTGTTCTAAGTGGTCCGAGGAGCTGTGCACCACGTACGGACCCGACTTTGCGTTTGTTTTGCCAGTCAGATAAGCGAGAACGGTGTAGTCGCCGATGGGTGGAGAAGCTCGTGCGCTGCGAAGGAGACTCGACACTGGCCACTCTGCTCAATGCTGCTGAAGTGAGGGAAGATGAACAAATTCAGTTGGAGATTCGGGAGCATGATTTGTGGACGAAGGATGTGTTTTACCATCGTCTTTGCTACCAGTTGTTCACGTCTTCTTCGGCTCTCAAGAAATTTGTCGAGAAGGCACTAGCAGGCGAAGATCGATATCAACAAAACAGCGCACGAGAGAGTCTTTGCTAGGCTTCCCTTTGTAAAGCTGGCATTGAAGATGAGATCATTGTGCGTCCCGATACAGTCACCGAAATCTCGGAGCTGTCTTGCAGGTATGCCTATTTTCTCAACGATGAAGGCGTTGAGGAGTCGTCTCCTGCCGACTACATGATGGCTCCTGAAGAATAGCTTGCTGCAGCAGTTCGGAGATACTGTGAAGTTTCATATACCCGGCAGAAGCGCAACGTTGCTGAGTACGTTCTTAGCACCAATGTTCCGTTAGGACAACTTGTTGAGAAATGTGGGCAGGCCATGGCAACTCTCGAGACTCTTCAAAACTCCGCAGGCTCGCACAGATGCCGGCACTGTTGTTTTCGCGTGTCACCATTTTACTATACAGAGTTGCCTTGTGTCTGCGTCTACACACTATGGAAAGCACACCTAGCATCATTTCCCTCCTGAACCAACTGGCATCGGAGAAGATGCTGCCTCTGCTCAGGCTCCCACAGCCATTGTCAATTTTCTTGCATGGCTTTTTCTCGGAGACAGCACGTCGTCTGACGGTTTGTCTTTGAAGAGAGGGTAGAACTACCCTCCGCAGCAGAGGGACGCCACGTTCTATCAGTGGCACAAGATATCAATGTGTGACCCGAGGTCGTGCTAAAACAGCCAAGCATATTGGCTCGTCCCTGGCTGTAAAACACCTATCAGGAAGCACAAAAGTAGTCTCACTGCTAAACCGGTTTGGCCATGGCCTCTCAGCAACACAAGTTCAAGATGTTGAAGCTGGGATGGCGCAGCAGCTACCAGCCAGGGAACCTCCAGTACGGATACAGATGCGTTTGTGGCACCAAACATTGGGCTGGAAGGTTTTGTACAGCTTTGCTGGGACAGGAATTATTTAGTCTGTCTAAAGAGACCCTTCAGGCACAGGGACAACGCTTTGCACAAACGGCATTGCTATTCAAATACATTTTGCAATGCCTTAAACCACGTTCTCTGCCAGCGCAACCAACTGCCAAGTCCTGGCACCAGCAGTCAATTGTTATCCCAACTGAAGTTATCATCATGCTTGGTATAATGACCTCAATTGGCTAGCTTCCAAACATGGAGAAGTTTTGCGCCGAGCATTTCCAGGCCTTCATCCCCTCACAGGGTGTGATAGTACCTTTCCCTTTATGGAAAGAGGAGAAAAGCAGGCCTTGTGTATTTGGACAGAGCCAGCTAAACTCTGGAGCTCACTCCCATCTATGGGATTCTCTTTTCATATCCCAGACAGCATCATAATGGATATTGACAACTTTGTGTGCCAGCTGTATGGGGCACCTGACCACAGCAGTGTCAATGAACTGAGATACAGGATGTTCTGTGTCAGAGCTGCTGAAAGCTCGCAATTGCCACACTGTTGGGATGCTTTACTACAGCACGTTTTGAGAGCGAACTACCAGCGGCAGTAATTGGTGTCCCTAGTTCGTCAGCCTGTTGTGCCTTCTCTGCATGGTCACGACTGGACGTTAGACCGGGATGGTCAACTGCCAATTCACAGGATGAATCAGCAACCAGCCCCTCCTGAGTTACTGGTATTTGTGTCTTGTGGATGCAAGACCGGCTGCCTATCCTGTTGATGCTGCTGTGCCAAGGCTAACCTGCGGCGTACATCAGCTTGTTCGTGCACAAGGTGAGAGAACCAGCCTGAGAACGAGTGAGAGTCAACGCCAGACATTGATCGGGCTGTGGCTCTTGTACTGACAGCGCCGACCGGTGCTTATGATCAGTAGGTGTCACTCATGTGGTGGCTGCAGTTCGCCAATATGAATTTAGTCCTTAGCTGTTCAGTGACGTGTAAGTGTCATTTTTTTCTGTAGTATAGACTGTAGAGCATGGCACAAGCCAGCTTCGAACATGAATTAGTCTGAGTGGGCTGCAAGTTCTGAAATTAAGGTTTTTCCCTGGTTCTCTTTAATTTTTTCTGTTTTTCACAATTTTACCACCTTATGTTAAGTGGCTAGGTCACGTAAACATGTCTTCCTGTTCTAACTGCTCTGAAGTTTCAACAAACTTCTTTTCTTGCTCCTCCAGATCGGGACAACACCTCTAAGTTTCCTAACTGCAGTGCACCTCGAAAACACCTCCTGGGAAAACACCTCGGTCAGGTGCTCCTGAAGGTGAAAGAGTGTTTTGAAAACTGGCACTACTCAGCAATGTCACCCGAAAACACTTCTCTCAGCACCAGCAGACGTAGTTTTTTTTTTTGCGACGTTTCGACCCTGTTGCCCGAGTCTTCGTCAGGCAAAGTGTAACGATTCATTCCTCGTTTCGACCCTGTTGCCCGAGTCTTCGTCAGGCAAAGTGTAACGATTCATTCCTATGAAAGCAGTGAAATAAGTGGACAAAGTAGTGATGAACATCGTCGCCAAAATCTAGAAACTACAAGCATGATAGTGTGAACTACCATTGCCAAGGGAACAATTGAAGCGTGAAAGCTACAAGAAGAATTCGACGCCAAAATCTAGAACTACAAGCATGATAGTGTGAACTGCCGGTGCAAACGGGGGACAAATGAAATGTGGAAATTTTACAAAAGAGATTTGAGCTGGTGTGAACAAGAAAATTGCAAAGTGTCGGTGTCAAGAATGAAAATTGTGTAGCGTAAGGGGGAATAACATCGTTCTAGTAACCATGACTTGAAGAGGAGGAAAATTGAAGGGAAATCTAGATGGTGCGAAGCGCAGTGATATCTATCGTTTCTGCGTAAGGTCCTGCACCAAATCTAACCATAGAGAGCTTTCAAAGCTTCGATCCCTATTGACAGTGCTCTCCGTGACTGGCAGCCAGAGTGCCTCCTGCATTCTCCTACTTATTGTCCTTGCCTCTTTGCAAAGCATCATCAGTTCCTGCCATTTGACCTTGTGGTCGTGCAGAAAGGCTTGCTTTGCGATGGCTGACAATTCCGGGTGGTTGTTCCTGGCACTGAGAGGAGCGTCTTCGGGCGATCTTACTATGTCCCGCAAGAATTCCAGTTATCATTATTACTCAGTAGTATATTATAAAATACAATAAATCTTGCAGATTCAAAAAAAGGCTATTGAGCGGTGGTGCGACATCGCTGGATGCTTCCTTTCAAGGGCGAAGCAATTCTTTCAGATAGAGGTGCTCCTTTCTTTGAGCTTGCTTGGACGCACCGTTCTGAATGATCGAAGCAAGAGCCTTTGAGCGTTCCAATGTTCAACTATTTCCTTGGCATGTGGCCGGCTTTGTCGAACCCGATTCCAAAGGACAGCAGTCCACGCAATGAAAAAGGGGCACTCAATCCACTGGGACCCCCGAGTCATCGTGAACGAACGGGATGCGACGAAGAGGAAGATGAGGGAGGCTATGTTTATTGAGCAAATAAACAAGAAAGGGCGGAGCATGAACCAAGACAGTGGTCTGGACCTCAGCCCACTGTGGCTTGACTGCGTTAGTTACCAATAGAAAACACAGATTCTTCAGTAGATCAGCATCTTCACACCCGCTTTGTAGTTTGTTAGCAGCTCAAAGGTGAAAGGTTTGTTAGCATCTTCGTTAGAACCTCTGTTAGCACCTTTGTGTGAAAAGTCTGTTAGCACTTGTTTAGTAGCTCCTTCACACCTCTTCCATATAAAGGTAGCTGTTTCTTTCTGTCTCTCGTTGTTTCCTGATGAAGACCTGAGGATCAGGTCGAAACGTCGACATCTAAAACTTCTGCTGGAGTCAGTGAACTTCTACTAATCTTCTCACAGCATGATGCCTTTCAAGTCAAATACAACTACATTTTAGATCAAACGAAGTCCAAATTTCAAACATGGAACATTCAATTAGACATCAGCGAGAGGAGTGAAATAAACAACCGCCCCTCGCAACCGCAGAGCCCGTAAAGTACCAAGAGAGTACCAACCATACGCGTGATTTCAACGGACCTTAGTTCGATTCCTGGTGGGGACAGGCGCTAGTCTGTGTTTCCGCTCTCGCCAATGCCTGAGCTCCCTTTCCATTCTTGTAATTTTAGACTTCGCTCGCCCTCGCGTTTTTTTTCCAAGGTTCCATTTAAATTTTAGCCATCACCCGCTATCGGTCTCTGAAATATATTAGCTTCCGAGCCAGCTACAACTGAGCTAGAGAAATGAATGGCTTTCCTGGCCGCAAAGACCGAGGAGTCGAAGGCCTTAAACTTGGCCAAAGACAGGATACGCACAGCACTGGAGAGGCAGACATACTTAGTGGGCCAAAAGAGGCGCAGGTCGACGGTTCAAGCAGGGGACCAGGTACCAGAGCATCGCGATTATGTATTGACCCCAGTTTGGCTGGATTTGCATGCGAACAGAATGGCTCCAAGGTGGCCTCATCCGTTTGAAGTTGCCCGAGGTCTCAGCGAGGAAACGGTCAAGCTAAAGCTGTCACTTTCCAGCCCCGCGTATCCAATCGCCGCACTATGGCAGTATGAAGAGACTTGAGAGATCAGAACGAAAAAATGAGCACTTCTCCAACCGTTGATTCTGATGGCTATGACCGATGCATTCTATATGACGTGTTGTCAAAGCGAGAACTTTATTATCAATTAAGGAAAACGAGAGAGCCTCGTCATTTGGCTTGGATGCTATGGAGCTCTTACGAAAGCCTGAACATTTTCTGCTAGATGAGTCAGGATAGCTTCTTTATCTACAATTATTTTCTCCTCTCGTGAGGCATGTGCATTCTAGTCCCTTGACAACTCTCCTGCAGCAGGAGAAGTGTTTCGGGAGTACCTGCCGCAGGCAGACATCCGGAAGTTGTGTCGCTGCAGCCGAAGAGCTAAGCAGTGGCAATGCTGTCCGCCGTCTCAATAGCTCAGCACTTAGAGGGTCGAAGCGCATATCCGAGGGCGTGGTTCAAGGCCAACCAGAGGCGAATGTTTTTTCTTCGTTCTCTGTCTCTCTGCCTCCGCAGGTGTTAAACATGATTCCCCTTCCTCATTCTTAATCTTCAGAGCGTTATCTCTCTATCTATACTTCCTTTACTCGTTTCGTGAGGATAGGACATTCTTGCCCATTGACAACTCTCCTCTGGGCAGGAAAAGTGTTGCTCGAGTACCTGCCTCGGGCAGACATCCCGGATTTGGATAGGTGCAGCGGGAGAGCTGGGTAGTAGCAATGCTGTCGGCTAGGAACAAAACGAGGTTGGATGATTTTGTTGAGACGTTGGTCTGAGTAGCTCAGCAGGTAGAAGAAGTCGGAGCGCAAATCCGAAGCAATGGGTTAGAGACCGACCAGATGCAAATGAGTTTTTCTTCGTTTACTTTGTCTCTGCCTCCGCAGGTTTAAACCGTGTTTCTCTTTTCTTAATGATAATGACATTAATACTGATAATGCTAATGCTTATACTGATGGTAATTCTAATAATGCTAATGCTTGCACTGATAGAAATACTAATAATGATAATGATCACTAGAAGACAAGCTTGACGCTCTCATGCTGGGAATTACCATAATAATCGAAATAAAATCTGTACGTATCTTCTCCCGAGAACGTGAAAGAGGGAGGAAAAACGAAAGAAAAAAATCGATGGGTAAACCGGGGATCGAATCCGGGTAGTTGGATTTACGTTCCACTGCTCTATCGCCTGAGCTACCAGCCCGATCCGCTACCCACCCAGATTAACTGTCGTTTCCTCTCTCTGACACGTGAACTCTCCCACTGCTGCGACACCTACGGAGTGGCATCCTGCGCCAGCTAATCCGGTGACCCTTTTGCTGCCCGAAGGAAAGGTGGTTTATAGACTAGAATTACCCTAGCCGAACCAAACCGAAAATCGTTCAATTATCACTAGAAAACGTCTGGGTAGCTAAAGGGTCACCCACGTAGCTGGCGCGGGCTTCCACTCTGAAGGGGTCGCAGCAGTCGGAGAGTTCACGTGTCAGAGAGAGAGGAAGCGAGAGTTCATCTGGGTGGTTAGCGGATCGGCCGAATAGCTCAGGCGGTAGAGCATTGGAACGTAAATCCAACTGCCCGGGTTCGATTCCCGGTTTGCCCATCCATTTTTTTTCTTTCCTTCTTTCTCTCTCTCTCACGTTAGCGGGAGTAGATAGAGATTTTACATCGACAATGATGATCATATTAATAGTACCAATGATAATGATATCAATAGTAACAATGATAATGATTTTAATAGTAATAATCATTAATAAAAGGACACTGCGACGCTTTTCAAGATGGCGGATTAGTGTGTTACATTTATTCGGCGTCACGACCTCGGCGGCTCTGCTCTGATCTCGAATCGCGAGTTGCTTGATTTTGCTCCAAAATGGCGCTGCGGGGCCTGGGGTCTGCTGCGGTCATGCTTGTCACTGTAGGCAGGTGGCTTTCGTTTCCGTGTTCGGTCGGAGGAAGACAAGTTCTAGGACACTTCTCTTGGCTCTTTGCTTTGCCTTTGTGGTCGGATTGTCCTACTTCTGCCCCCTAGCTTTGAGATACTTTTTCGTTTGCTTCGCTCGCCCTGACATCATGGTGGCAGAAAAGTTGAAGAGTTCGAGAGCGTTCGATCCGACGAAGTGGACCTGTGCGTACCTGAAGTGCAAGTGCGACCATTTGAAACTCCACTACAGCACTGAGTTAGACTGATGAGAGCTTATTGACACGTCAGTGATAATGATACAATCATGGATTAAAAAGTCAAGATCCGCCATCCTGGCAAAGCGTCGCAGTGTCCCCTTAATTTTGGTACTTTCCCACCACAAAAAAAGACGGCTTCTAGTCAAAGAACCGCCCTTAGGTAAACTTGGTTGAAGTAGTGGGCAACTCCAGGAATTAAATCTGCGATAAAAGTCCTGGTGGGAACAGGACAGGGACTCGGCAAAGTGATTTAATTTTCGTGTTCCTTACTCTGTGAAAACTCGTTACAAGTCGCTAAAGTTGACAAGGAAAAGGCAAAAGGCGAAGAGGAGCGAAAAGAAAAGTGGTTTTCCCCTGTACATTGAAAAAATGTATACAAAAACCTTGGCACGTTACTTGGACAAGGTTGGCCAAAGGGTTTTGTGAGGTGGCCACTCATCTCTTTGCGGGCACAGGTGTGTGCATTACAACTGGCAGACGAGCATCATGTGCCCGCGTGAGAATCGATTGTTTCGCTATCGGCCCCTAGACACGGACAGAATCATCAGGGCGGCATCTGAGAGTAGCCTGTCGACCTAATGTAAGTCTATGAACGTCCTGAACTGACTAGGCCTTCTCTGAAGAAGTTGTTCCTCTTGTTGTTGTTTTTTTGTTGTTGTTGTTGTTGTTGTTGTTTTTGTTGTTGTCGTTGTTGTTGCTGTTGTAATTGTTGTCGTTGTTGTTGGTAGTCTTCTTCTTCTTCTTTTTCTTCTTCTTCTTCTTCTTCTTCTTCTTCTTCTTTTTCTTTTTCTTCTTCATTTTCTTCTTCTTCTTCTTCTTTTTCTTCTTTTTCTTCTTCTTCCTCTTCTTCTTCTTCTTCTTCTTCTTCTTTTCTTCTTCTTTTTTCCTCCTTCTTCTTGTTCTTCTTCTTCTTCTTGTTCTTCTTCTTCTTCTTGTTCTTGTTCTTCTTCTTCTTCTTCTTCTTCTTCTTCTTCTTCTTCTTCTGAGAAACAAACTTTATTGAAAAAGGCCAGTTAAGAGACACAAGGCTGAAAGAAACACACAAGGTTAAAACTCAATCATTCTGGTACAGGGAAAAAAAGCAGAACACACAAAGACTATGGATCGATATGTTGCGAAGATTAGACTGGTGAACTAATCCAAATTGATGACGCGAATTTTTTTTGTAATATTACATATATTTACTGTCCGGTGGCCAGGCGAATCTCTGCTGCTGCAA
Organism: Clathrina lutea; assembly: GCA_028571005.1. Lineage (NCBI taxonomy): Eukaryota > Metazoa > Porifera > Calcarea > Clathrinida > Clathrinidae > Clathrina > Clathrina lutea. The sequence goes on from JAOWAR010157480.1 coordinate 10,617, forward strand.
GAGCAGGCATGCTCTTGATCTTAACCGTCGATCGTCTTGATCCGCGTAGGCAGAGAATCGCCAATCGCAGCAGAGAAAAAGCTATCCTGCATCGGAGCCATCCAACAACTGTGGAATAAGGCAGGTTCCGCTTCGTGGAC
>JAOWAR010157491.1:0-10755 GCA_028571005.1 Clathrina lutea
AGTGTTAAAACGAATATATACTAAACTGCATTGGTTTAGTGTTAAAACGAATATATACTAAACTGCATTGGTTTAGTGTTAAAACGAATATATACTAAACTGCATTGGTTTAGTGTTAAAAGCGCGTGGCAGTTTGGCGTCATGTGTTTTAGAACTCCACATATTCTTTTTTGACTACTATAGTGTTAATTTGTGCTACTGGCAACAACGCAGCACAGGATGATGGCTTGGTGAGGACTACTTGGTAGGAAGAACAGTGTTTTTGGAAAATGACTTTTTTTGCCGGATATATAGACAGTCCAATCCCGGTACCTTGAATAGCGTTAATTTGAATGTACGTTTTACTCGAATATATTTCAGGTACGGAGCGAAAAAAACGGAACAAATTACCCTAAAATTGTATCGCCCACACATGTACTCCCGCGAACGCCTGGAGAAAGAGAAGTACAGATAGGAAAACGTGATGGGCAAACCAGGAATCAAACCAGTTTCAATTTTGTTCGGATAAGGTCAGCGGATCGAGCGGATAGATCGGCCTCAGTCGGTAAAGCATCGGAACATACACCAACTGCCCAGATTTGCGTAACCCTGGTTCCCCAATCCATTTTTCTAACCTTGCAAATCATTTTTTTTCTTTTTCTCGTGCGGGAGTAGGTGTGATTCAATTTGGCAAATGGTGTTAATGACCCTTTGTATTTGTTCATCCACTAAAACCCAGCAGCCTTTTTTTTATACTGTTGCTGGCTGCTAATCCAGTGGTGTAACTTCCAGAGTTTCCGAGGGGTGCGGAAACACCCCAAAAGAAATCTAGCATGGGGGCAAAATTTTCTTTTCGACTTTTCTTTGTCTGGCAGAGCTCGCCAGCCGCGAAAATCAGACTAGTAAGAGTGTGCCGAGCGTGGTACGGTGTTTTAATTTTGTCCGCTGAGCGGCGCGGCCAAGGCTGGAGCGGCGGTCATGTATATACAATCGATGTAGCGCCTCAATCCAACTTGCTGCAAGTATCATTGAAGAAAACTCACACGTCCGACATGTGAGTTTTCGGTCGTGTATATGCCCGCGGCCAGCTGGCACATGCACAAAATCTAACTTTCTTTGACTGGTATTTCATGTAGCTCAGTAGTATTAGCTAGAGCACGATCATCACATGAAACGGTGCTAGCCACACTTTTGAGATGTGTCAGGCATGACGAGATTGCCAGCAAAGCGATCAGCGGATCAATCGTCATTGACAGAGCTCTTCTCTCGGAAGGCAAAAAGGCCCGTGTTGGATGGACAAACCGCCAGTGACGACAAGAGTGGTTCCCCAACACAGCCCAGCGCTTCACCGTCGGCGGACCAGGTGCATTCATCAGAGCATGTTTCTGTCGGGTTGTGATATCGGACAGGTTTTTGCCAATGAGGAAATTAGGAATGTACGCAGCCTCGGAGATTGTGAAAAGCTCACGTTTCTGTGCCATCATTTTCTTCAAGATGCCAAATTCTTTTTCACTCCTTGAGAAGAAAAATAGAACGATCGGATCAGCGTGCGCTTTTTCCAAGCGTCCTGACTTCACATGTACTCGTGGCGGGTCTTTTCGCCTTCGGCAAATGGAGAGATTTGTCTTCCATGCGTCTTCTTCGCGCCGACGGACAGCACTGGCCCTCTATTCTACAAGCCTCCCACTTGTTTCACGAAAGGGAGCGAAGCGCTGAAGAAACACACTGCCAGGGAAACTCACCTCGACGCTCTTGCCCAAGCAGCGAAGCTTTCTCTCGATGTTTGCCAGTGGAGAGGCGGACGTCATCCATCATCCAGATGCTGAGAGATCAGAACTAAGTGCAACTGAGCAGAGGGAAACATTCAGAAACTCCGAAGCATCTTAGCGTCCATCGAAGTTTGCAGTCGCCAATGATCAACTGCTCCACGAATTCCACCAAGCTGGAAACCTCTAGGGAAGGCATGCAGTCAGCTGGTTGAGCCCCTTCATCCAGAATGATCATTTCCTGCGTTGGTAAGGAGTTTCAAAGCCCAGTCTTGGAGGAAGTACGGGCTGCTCCCCACTTCACCGTTTCAGCTGATGAAGCGACTGACTGTAGTTATCAAGAACAGCTGCCTCTTGTCCTGCGCTTTGTGGATCGTAAGAGTCAAAATTGGGAAGAGCGGATTATGTTCTGTTATGCGACGAAGGAGTCACTGGAGAGGCACAGTCTGGTCTCATTGACGATGCCTTGCAGTCATATAACCTGAACATTCCTTACCAAATATGAGAAGGCACTCTGCATGCACAGTAATTCTGACTGCCTGAACCACAAATATCAGCCTTGTGCAACAGTTCTGGTCTGTAATGAAGGAGGTGAATATGTTCTATGAGTACGCCCCAAAGCCAGTTGGTGAGCTGGGAAGCACGGTAAAAGCCTCTGGCTTAGAATCAGCAAAGACCAAGCTTGTAAGCCTGTGCAAGCCCCGCTGGACAGCCCGACATTCAGCCCTGGTGACATTTCAGAAGCTCCTACCTGCCGTACTACAGCATCTAGAAGAGATTGATGGCGATGGACTGCATGCCCACAAATCGGACTCTGTGATGAAAGCCTGCGCTCTACTGGCTTCTATTACAAGCTTTAGCTTCATCGTGACATTTGTCACTGTCAGAAAGGTAATGGCTCTTATTCAGAGCCTGACCATATCGCTTCTAGATAAGCCTTTACCAGCAAGTGGACAGTGTCCAATGGCAGCTTAAAACCTGTAAGGATAACATTGATGAGAAGTTTGAAGATAGGTGGAAGGAAGATGGGGAATTCTCTGGAGAGTGTGGGGTCAGCTCATCTGCCCCTCACCACTGCGCTCGCCAAACTCAGCGAGACAGCCTGCCTGCTGACACACCGAGGGTGTACTTGGCAAGTGGTGACCATACCCCTATTCTATTGGATGATGTGCTCACCCAATTCTAGGAGCTCTTCAGCCCGCTTCAGAAGGCAGTGGTCAAAGGCCTGTATCTAGTGCCAAGCGTCATCGTTTGCACACTGGAGGAGGTAGTACGCCAAACTGTTATGGAGCTTGGGCAAAGAGAACTAGACGTTCTGCCCACTGGCACAAACATTGAAACATTAGCAGCGCAGCTCAATCGGTGGATTCCACAATCCCAAGCACTCCCACTGTGCAATGCAGCTCATGTGGTCCTCAACTCCCAGCATGTAACTCACCTGAAGCAGCGCTGACGCTGGCCAGAAATTCAGTCTGCCCATGCATTGCAAGCTTACCGGAGCTCGTCTGCATTCGGCCAGTGACCTTGCGAGTGCGAGAGGTGTGCAGGTGCCCTAGGAAGGATGAAGACAGCCCTTCGTGCCATCATGGGCCAAGATTGATTCAAAGGTCTAGTCCTTTTACATGTACACTACGGCAAGCCATTAATGCAGGAGAAAGTGCATGCAGAGGCACCCGAAAGACATTGTTGCTGGAAACCTTGAAGAAGTCTGTGAAGATAGTTAACGTCGACACTATTCTTGTCTAGTTTTTTCACACATTGTAGACACTTTCAGAGTACAATAATCAGTACGAGAAGAAAATTGTTTCATTGAAATGACAGGGCCTGTGCTTGGTTTCTGGTGCGTCCAGCGAACAATACAGGCTAATTGCTGGTCTTCCTCACTCGGGGAAATGTGACAGACAGTCCAGTCGTCAAACCCCGCTATCTTGTAGCAGTCACTTTTGTTGGTGCGTAAGCCAACATAGCACAGTAATTGAACCGAGAAAGAAAGCCGTCCAAGTTATATGGAGAGCACGTCCCCAGATGGATGGTTTCGCATGATTCTTCCCTGAAACCGGACCGGAAAACTCGCAAACAATGCTCCGTCCCCCTCTTTGTCTTAGCTGGATCAGACGCATCAGCAACTTACAGAACATATCCTACAACTGAACTTCAGCAAAACGACGCTTCGTAGCGGGAGGACAGTTGACTTCCTTCTCTTCAACCATCGCTAGCCACGTGAAAATGACCAGACCGGACCAAGTGAGAACGAGAAATGCTGAATGATCATGAAGCGAACGGAGAACGTGCCGAGCATGCATGCACACCAACAGACTAGGATGCGAGCTTAGCCCACCTGACATTGCTCAGTTCAGACCAGGTGTTCTGACAAGGTGGGTAACCTCAGGGATAATTCTTTCCTATGGTACAACATAAATACATTAAATTGCTCGCCCTTGGGTCTGCCGGCCTCAATTAATGCCGCGGATAAAACCCTCAGCTTGTTAAATTTCCCTTGGTTATTTATTGGCAATAGACCCTGGGGCTCACAATGTCATGCATACTAATTTTGGCACGCACCATTAGGCATCACCACGCAAATCGAAAAGACAGGCATCACTTACGCAAGCATTGAACGTCTGGAGTTGAAGTCTTAGAATGCTGGGTGTGCCTGGCACGTTTCTATGCTTACACTTGTATACAGGTTACACTCCTCTGTGTTTGATTAGCTCCACACTCTAGACCACACGAGGACCTGTCCATTCATCTGTCGCTGGCGGTCTATTTTGCAGCTGTACAATCCAGTGTTTCTTACATAACTTTTGGCTTACTCACACAAACACACTTCAGGCACACGTGTCACTCCGTTTACACTACTCTTAGCCAGAGAGCTTCTTCCCGCTAAATAGGAAACTGGCTTATGGATAGAAACCTGCCGGCCTAAACATGTGACACAGTCTATCTACTGTCTTACCCTCTGGGCTGCTGCAGGCATGCAACAGACTGTCTAGGGCTGTAAGGCCTGACTCCATGTGTGCCTAACCCTACCCTCCATGAGCATGACACTGCCACAGATCATTTCCTCGACTGCATGGACTCACAGCCAAACAGACGAAAGGGGCAGTCTGTTTTAGGCCAGGCTGAAGGCGATTGACAAGTATCATTTGGCTATAGTAACTATGGTAACTCGTGATCACGCACAAACTCTACATTTTGACTGCAAAGGGAAAACTTCATAGACGTCCCGCCAACTACTTGCCTCTGAACACAAATGCCAACTGTGTATTTAGGACTATAATTTTTAGGGCGCATAGTCCTAGCTCTAGGGATTTTTTAAGTTTTCCAAACACCAAACGTCAGTTGGGTAGCTTGCCACTATTCTTGCCGTTTTCATGATTGACTGACATGCCTTCTGCTGACTGAGGATGTGCTGAACTTGGGCCATGCAGCTCCTCTATGACATAGCTCATCCAGTGTACAGCTCAAGGTCGGATCAAACGTTTGATTCCTGGTTCGCCCACTTACTGTTTTCTTCTGTTCCTTCTCTCAAACACACATTCGCAGGAGGTGGTATGACTTTAATTGGCTTAATGTTGCTTCCTTCATTCACAGCCGGTGTCGGCAGTATATGCATGATCATTGCATACAATCTGCATTCAAGTATTGATCTACCATTGGCTGTGTGCAGCTTTGAACCTTGTAAATCGATTGATGGGTGTAGCACCTGGCCAACATTTCTCAAGCAGTGGTACAGTGTGCTTATCAGCTTATCCGTTCCTGCCTGCACCAGATTATGCATGCATGGACTGGTTTTGTGTGCCACACAAATGCTGTTACAAGAGTGCTCCACATTCACTGCTTTGCTTAATGCCGGGCTTGCTGTGGTTTGCGCAATCCCCAGTTACCATCCACCTCGTGCAGGACTGTGTTCACTTGCAGCCGTTGCAAACTGACCAAAGCATACTGCTTTACAGAACTCCAAAGCTTGGTGATTGCTTGCAAGAGGCCATTTCACCACTATGCCGAACAGTCCTTCACCATTGCTGTCGGACATACCTGCATACCAAGGTGCACTACGTACTCGTGCGCACAGGCAAAAACCTCTCCATCCTAGAAGCATTTGCGGTGGACGATGGACGGGCCAGACTCATCGTACTCCTGCTTGGAGATCCAAATCTGTTGGAAGGTGGACAGGGAGGCGAGGATGGAGCCACCAATCCACACTGAGTACTTGCGCTCTGGTGGGGCTTTGATAATGATCCTCATCTTCTCCTTGTTCGGGACAAGAGCAGGGATCTCCTTTTTCATCTCTTTCATGCGTTCAGCAACCACCTCAATGTGGTGAGCGATCTCCTTCTGCATGCGGACAGCAATTCCAGGGTACATGGTCGTACCGCCTGACAGGACTATGTTGGCGTAGAGATCCTTGCGGATGTCGATATCACACTTCATGATGGAGTTGTATGTGGTCTCGTGGATGCCCGCACTTTCCATTCCGAGGAAAGACGGATGGAAGAGAACTTCGGGACAGCGGAAGCGCTCGTTGCCAATGGTAATGACTTGGCCGTCGGGAAGCTCGTAGCTCTTCTCCAAAGAGCTGCTGGTTGAGGCTGTCTGCATCTCTCCTTCAAAGTCCAGAGCAACATAGCAGAGCTTCTCCTTTATGTCACGAACAATTTCGCGCTCAGCAGTGGTGGTGAAGGAGTAGCCACGCTCCGTCAGTATCCTCATTAGATAGTCGGTCAGATCTCGACCAGCCAAGTCAAGACGGATAATAGCGTGGGGCAGGGCGTACCCTTCGTAGATGGGGACGGTGTGGGACACACCGTCGCCAGAGTCAAGCACGAAGCCCGTCGTACGACCGGAGGCGTACAGCGAGAGCACCGCCTGGATAGCGACGTACATGGCTGGGGTGTCGAATGTTTCGAACATGATCTATTAAGGAGAGGAAGAACGGAGAAATCTCCTGATATCGACAAGCAAAGCCTTCATTGCACAACAGAAACAAAAAGACAATAAGCGCACGCTAGACCTCCACAAGTTCACGACACGAAGCGGGCAAGCGGAAGCACTCGTTTCTATCCTTCAGACGGGCGGCACATTGCGCTGAAGCGTTTTCCCGCAGAAACTTCCACAAGCGCCTTCAGGCTCCGCGCATCTCACTGAACGCTCACAAACCCACAAGTCGGAATGAAGGATGTGAGCCGACACACGCTAGAGATGGAGAACATTCTTGCGCGAAGGCTCGCCATAGTTCAGACAAGGTTCTTACAACGCACTCAAGACTGCTAGAGGGAAAAAAAAAATTCCATACCTGCGTCATCTTCTCACGGTTGGCCTTCGGGTTGAATGGAGCCTCCGTCAGCATTACTGGGTACTCATCTGGCGAAACTCGTAGCTCGTTGTAGAAGGTGTGGTGCCATATCTGTCCAGTAATTTACATTAATGTAACACTTTCATTTGCAACAAGTTTCCAACCATATCGCGGTGAAGGAAAAAAGAACAAAATCATTTCAATTGAGAACCAAATGCCCCGTGGTCGAGTCACACGAGTATGAGCAATTAAAACGAATCACTTGAAATGCACCCAGGAAAGACAGCGGGGTAATGAACCAACTTGAGAAAAGTAAGGCGGATTCTTTCTTTCTTTTTTTCACCTTCTCCATATCGTCCCAGTTGGTGACGATGCCGTGCTCGATCGGGTACTTCAGCGTCAGGATACCTCGCTTGCTCATGGCATCGTCCCCGACGTAGGAGTCTTTCTGGCCCATACCGACCATGACACCCGGGTGGCGGGGACGGCCGACGATGGACGGAAAGACAGCACGGGGAACGTCATCTCCGGCAAAACCGGCCTTGCACACGCCGGAGCCGTTGTCGATCACAAGAGCGGCAACGTCTTCATCGCACATTTTGGCGGACAGGCTAGGTGGAAAACTGTGACCTCGCACACGCAGCTAGATAAGCCAGGCTTTAAAAGCACAGCCTATTTTATGCCACCTCGCAGGCTAGGCTGTACTGCCTGCGATTCTCGGAACAGCTGGCACCTCGTGGGCCATCACAACTGAACATAATATGCTTAATCGCATTAGTTTGACAAAGGAAGACGGCTCATAACATGGGAACAATGAAGAATAGGATCTACCGACATGAATTGCTTCTCTCGAGTGAGGGAAAGTGCCTGCGTGCAAAGTCCTCTCATGTGGGGAAAGTGCCTACGTCATAAGACTTTCAAATCCATCCCTACCATCCAGGCACTTTTCTTCACTACCGGTAGAATGCAGTTCTTGTGAAGAAAAGTTCCTTCGGACGTTTCAACGTTCAATGTAGGTCTTGTGTTTCAGGAGCAATGCCCTTGTGAAGAAAACTGCCCACGTCGTCAACCGCTTCGATAAGAGCTCGACGAGGAGGAATGACGGATCGAGCTAGTCCGGAATTCGTTTCCGCTTCCACTTCGCCCTGTTCCGAGATTCAATCCGCTGTGCGGGTGCTCCGGCATGCGGTGTCGGGGTAAACTCAGGTTCTGGTTAACAGTGTAGTGGCTGAAGCCGTACTAATTGGACTGTCGCAAGTTCGCCATTCATGATCCTTGGAGTACATGGTGGAGCCGGAACGGACAGAGTGTTGCATCAGCGGCACAAGCATTTCTGCTGACCGATTCTCCATGTTCTCTCGACGATGGCCACGGAAGCTTCATTGCTAGTTGTGTCTAGGCCACCGCTGCACCAAGTACTAGTATCGATATCCACATTCCAGCGTCACGCAGGCCCCAGATGCACGTGCCCGTACCCCGCGTGGTCCGGTATTTCCTGACTTCCATTGGCCGGACGATCATATTTCGTTTCAAACAACGTGTGGAGTACGTATTGGCGTGGCGGTGCCGATACGCAGAATCGCAGGTGAACGTCCACGCTAGTATTGCCCGATATCGCAATCTATAATGACAGCCCCGGCTTCGCGCATCTTCTCGAGATGCAAGAATGAAAATACAGCACGCCACTTCTTCCTTTGGGAGCCTCCATTTCTCGGGATCGGACTTGTACAGAGCAGTAGAGCGGAATGTCGCCAGCACTCTCCCTGGTATCGTCTACTGGCCATATATCTGCTGGTTGCCAACGACTGGTCTTTTAAATAGTTTGCATATAGACTTGCGTCTTTAATGTAAACGAGAGGCCTGTCCGCAAAGATTTGTTTGCGGATATCGATTGCTTTTACGCACGCACTTTCCTGTAATGAGAGGAGAGGACGTTGCACCGTAGCGCCAGGGTCGTGTATAATTAATTTCTTTTTTGCTTTCTCATCTCACAGAATTCATGCTGGTAAGATGCTAACAAATACCCCATGCCCCCTGCTCGTTTGAAAATGGCTTTGTCGACGGCTGGAACTTCGGCTGGTCAAGAAAGAAGCAACAGGCTTCAGGTGCAGGCCGGCACCGGAGGCCGGGTGATTACGAGACTGAGCGGCGGCGGTCAATTTCCTTTCATCACACGGGTCCGAAGGCGTACATGTAAACATTCGAGCAAAGCCTACGCGTTATCGTAAGTCTTTTGGGGTAGCACTAGTGGTGTGACTCTTCGATGTCGTGGCCCAAGCCCCCTTTGCACAATTTCCTTGATTACATCAAACAACCCATCCATACCGTACCAGATCTAGATGAGAGCGGCGGCGCGAGGGGAGTGCGCGCCACTAGCCTAGGCCTAGGCCCATGCCTTCTATAGGCCTAGGCCGGCCGGATATAAATCCATGAGGCATGGCATGACGCGAACTACGTCACAGGACAGCCGCAAATGGAAACTGACCTCGTCCGCGCGGCTGGCTTGCTCGGGTACTACCCATCCTACAGCAGCTAGCCACAGTACAGGAAGCTATCAATGGCGGGATTTTCGAAATTTCGGCTGAAGCTTTTGTGCTTTGTGGCGCCCAATAGATTAACCGTCAGCGCTGGAGGTGTCAGAGCTGAAGCAGCTGAAGCACAACTTAAAGCGCAACACCTTGAGCCGTTTCCTTTTAACTGGCGAGGACCTCGGATCGAGGGCGCACTCATTCACTTTCGTGATACGTGCCTGTAGCCTACACTTCGGCCGATCGGCGCTTACACTACCATGTGACTTGCACCGCCGCGATCGCGGGAAAATTCAAGTGAGGACCGCTTCCTTTCGACTAGAAGCGAGGAATGTCTTGTGGTTATGCTCGAAAATTTATGGTGAAAAGTCGTTCTTTTTCTGCTGAAAGAACGTTTGTGGGGAACGAAGGGGAGATGTTCAGATCAGTACCAGAACGGGTGGAAATTGTCAGGACTATTTCCGGTGAGTCCACTCTCACATTGCTACGTTAACGGTACACTTCGTTTTTCGTAGGGCTACGGTGTGTGCAATAACATCGTGACCGATTTCTGCTTGTCCTGTTTCTGTTTTCCTGTCTTATCTTGTTTTTTTTTCTTGTCTTGTGGTTTTGTCTGGCCGAACAATTCTCGAGCCTTCTTGTCTTTGTGTGGGATGTGTAACATGTGATCTCCAAGCCTGAGCCAGGTCAGACCAGTTACCTCAGTAGAGCTTGCCTATTCTGCAGTTCCGGATGCCTGTGGGAGAACATGATCTCAGTGATGTGGACAAAATTTAATCGGGACTAATCTGTTGACTGTGATAGGCACTTTAGAATGTAGGAACAACTCATCGAGGTCTTTTCCCCTGGCAAAGAGGTGTTTTCGAGGTACACGCCAGTCATGAGGAGGAAAGAAAAGAAAAGAAAAGCCACTGAGAAGCAGATCAATTACTGCAGGTAGGTATGTTTTCCTGAGCTAGCTGTCAAGGACAGAAAAAATGAAAGTTCCAAAGCAGTCTGCAATGAACAAGAAATCATGCTTTCTTGACCTGGTTGCCAGTCACGGGGAAACAAAACACCATTTTTATGTTGTCGTCCCGTGAAGTGCTCTTGAACTTTGTACTGCTGTTGGGATACCAGCACATCACGCGCTACAGAAGATAGAAGCCCTGCCAAAGAAGGCCAGGCCATCTGACAGCGCATCCAC
>JAOWAR010157502.1:0-10754 GCA_028571005.1 Clathrina lutea
TCTTCTTTCTTCTTTCTTCTTTATGGAGATCCCCTTGATTAGCTCTTGCTATTGGGTAATCCAATAAATATTACTACACATACATACATACATACCCCAAGGTGATCCATCCAAGAATCCATTAGCAAAAAGCCTCAAATAAAGGTTCTGCGGTCTCGTGGGCACTCCTCCCTTTCACGCCATTCGACGACGCGTGTGGCTGTTGTTCACTCCTCGCTACTACTGCTGGGATTTTGTCAGTAATATTATGAGTGATCGCCTCTGAGCGTCGATTCATCTGATTTCAGACCTCTCTTTAGCGTCGCTGACATCAGAGGTGCCACTTTCTTCCTATGATGACTGGTTTTCCGAGGATCTTTTGTCGCTGTCATTGCCGTTTGCTCGACGTGAGGGACCGGCACATTTTCACTGCTCTTGTCCAGCCTCCCGCTCACAGAGATTTACAGTTCAACAGTTGATGGTAATGTTCGACTCTTCGCTACAGTGATCTCCAGCACTCTCCCACCCTTGCCCATCTCTCCATCAGCGCAGGCGCTTTGCTTAGTTCCCACAAACAGGATGAGTCATGCATGATGAAGAAGCAAAATTTGAAGTACAGTGCTGGAGCCGCGGTGCCTGGTGCCAATATAAATTTGAAGCTTTCGATGCCGGAAAAACTTCCTGCCCTGGTAGGCAGCATGCTTTGGAAGAAAATACCTGTTAAAAAAGAATGAGGCAAGCCTGCCCCGGCTCAAAGCACAAAAAAAGAAAAAAAAAGCACTGAAATAGGCACATGACAAGAGAGGCTGAGAAGCTCACTTAAAAGAGAGAACAAAATTGTCTTGTCAGGCTATCAGCTGTTGGCAGTGCCTTGCCCTTTGTAGTCCAGCCTGATAGAAAACATCTGGTTTCATTTGCGGCACGATGTGCCTGCCAATTCTGGACACTGCACAAAATTGTGGCATGGAGTGGCTGGTTGCAACCATGAGACTGACAATTTTTTTCTTTTACATGTCTTCGTTGTTGCAGGGCTGAGCAGATTTGCCTGTGCTAGCTGGACATTTTGATTTTCTCCGTGCCCAGGCATAACATGCTGGGCACACGCAAAGCCTTTCGGCCACTTCTCTTCTCTTCCGTCCTTTTCTCTCCAATGCTTTCTTTGTTGTTATAGTACATTTGTAGATTTTGGTCAGATGCTTTTTTTTGCAGCAAGCACAGAATCATTCATCTGCCAACAGATATAAACTTTTTTGGCGATTCACCATCATTTTTGACATATCTAAACGGTGGGTGGCACTTCTTGAAGCCTTAAGGCAGAAATAACAATAAAACACTTTTTTGTTGCGCCTCATTTCTGTTGCGTTTCCCTTCGTATAATTGTTTATTGCAGCCTTCACGCTTTGCTCTGCACCTTTGCTGTCACTGGCACACTCTTGTAGCCATCAACGTAATATTTGGCACTCGTTTCTCTAGATCTTCAGAAACTGCTAAAGTGTATATAAATGATGCCTCTGATAGCGACGGTCGCGCACAGGCACATGTCATGCAATAAAGGCCTAATGCACTCACTTTCTGTTCTCTAATTCTACTAACCCCGTGGCCTGACTCTCCCTCATGTCCGGTCCCATTACTCGAAGCCTAGCGAAATCTAAAGGACAGGAAATGGCCTTGAATGCTCCTGCACCTGCAACAGGCGCAGCGCCGGCACCAGCGGTCGAGCAAACCTCGCAACCACTAACCTCGCAAAGTGCCCCCATCCTGGTCGAGCCCGCTCCCGAAACGGTAGAGTGAACGGCGAGGTCTCTTTCCCCATCCCCTTCTTTGGCATCCACCATCCTCCCGGGAAGCGAGCGGATCTCTACTTCGGCGAACTGGCCGTGGAAGAACCAGACCTCCCAGCCAGCCTCTACTCTTCGAGTGTGCGCCTATGGCCTCAATGGCTGGAGAAATTGAAGGAGGCTACTGCCGGTCTTTTTGAGAAGCAGAAACGTCTCCTATCTGCCAGGTGGGCTCTCCAATCCGACTCGATACCCCGCTCCTTCGGAATCCGATACCCGAATCGGTCCACCCTGTGAGCCAGCGACGCTTAGATCGAATCGATAGCCTGCCGAGCTCAAAGGGAGCGTCGAGTGTCAGGCTACTGCGCATTCTACAAACGCGCCGAGACAACGCCATCGCAGGGGCCGTGGACGCGGCGCTGACCCCCCCCCCCCCTTCTGGTGACTGTCGGCCTACTTCGCATTCACACAGAGGTTGAGACAACAGAAGGAGACCTGGAGGCCCTCACCAACAACCAGCGAAGGGCCAAAAACAACCTACACACCAATGACGGTGTCCGGGGGCCGTCCTGGCGACCCCCACCCCGATCGACGAGCACATCCTAGCACCGAGCCCGCTGATCGACCGAGCGGACATCGAGCCGACGCGTCGAGCGCTCTCCACGTCAAGCCTGCCCGCCAACCGCCGCTCGTCCCCCCCACGAGTCCGCCAAAGACGTCGCAGACAGAGACGCACCGGCCAATGGCATAGTCGCGCCTGTCGCTGTCAGACATCGGCCCGTCGCAGACGACGCAGAAGGCGACGCACTGGCCCTAGCCTTGGTTGTGCCCTTCACCTTCGCCGGGCCCGTCGAGCGTCGATCGCCGCTGACACCGAGTTCCTGTCGACCAACTCTATGCGAGTGCTCGACGACGTCTCTCTCACTGACGATGAGCTAGCAGCCCTAAACCTCGGCCTCAAGCTCGTCCCGTCAGTCCACCCTAGCCAGTGTAGACCGATCATGGCTTGACACAGGCCTGAGAGACTTCTCCCGACGCCTCCGTGTGCAAGCTTCTTCGCCAGACGGTCATCGGACGAATCTGCGTATCTAAAATACAGATCAGTGATGGCCCCTTCCATCTGGCAGCCACCCGTCGAGCACTGTTCTCGCCCCTTGGAGGACTTCTTCCCAGCCCTCGCTACCCAATTTTGTAGCGTTCGGGCTCACCACCTCCCGGCCAATACCTCCGGAGCCATCTCTAAAGCTCTACGCTCGCTCCGTGAAAACATGGCAATCAAAGTGACCAAGGCCGACAAAGGGTCAACGACGGTGGTCTTGAGCAGAGCTCGCTATCTCCACCCCCAAAGTGACTGAGCTTTTCAGACAAGGCAAGCCCTTTTGTTGATGGGTATTACGAGGATGCCACAGGTAGCTACGTACTGGACTCGTGACTCTCTTCTTGGACATCATGTCTTCTCATCCAGCATGAAGCGCAATCGCTGGCAGCTCATACTATCCTGTCTTCACTTCAACAACGAGCTCTACAACCCCAGGGATCCTGATCGTGACCTTCTGTTCAAGGTGAGACCTTTGCTGGATATACTGCATGAGCGCTTTCAGGCAGTTCATGTGTCTGGACGTCGGATCAGCATAGATGAAGAGCTCATGAAGTGGAGGGGAAGACTGAGCTTCAAACAGTATATACCTGCCAAACGGGCCAGATTTGGTGTCAAGGCTTTCTTCCCGTGTGACACCAAGGGGTACCTGGGGAAATTCAGGGTCTACACGGGCAAGGACACTCAGTACCCTGCTGAACTGGTGCAACAAGTCGGCAAGTCTGGCGCTGTTGTTGTTGATCTTTTGGAAGGCCTTTTTGACCATGGTTACATGCTTTACGTCGACAACTGGTACACCAGTATACCACTCTGCGAATACCTGCTGGCCAGGAACACGCTGATGGTGTGGAACGCTTCGGAGCAACCGGAAGCACATCCCGGCCCAAGTCAAGAACAGTCAACCACCTAAAGGACAGTGCGCATTTCGTCGGAGTGGCAACATGATGGTTATGAAGTATGCAGACAAGCGACCAGTTCTTTATGATAACAAGTCTGCATCGTGCAGAGCTAGTGCCCACCGGAAAACGTGATCGACATGGAGCCGCTGTCACTAAGCCATCTGTCATCCATCAGTATAATCGTTACATGGGTGGCGTTGACCGTAATGATGAACTGATCGGCTTTTACACTAGCCTGAAGAAGACTATGAAATGGCACAAGCAAGTTGGGATCCATTTCATTGAGGAGGCTTTGCTGAACGCTCATATCGTCTACCGCCTTTCAGATGCAAGCCACAACATGCGACTGGTTGATTTTCGTGCTGCTATTGTCCGCAACACCCTTGGTGAGTGTGGTGACTATGAGCTGATGGAAGTCATTGAGGCACCTGACCGACTCCATGGCCGGCACTTTTTGGAGATCATACCGCCAACTCAAGAAGAAGCGCTGACTATTGTGCCGTGCTGACTTTCCCCCCTTTCCCTTTACCAGTGATATCCAGAAGCCGTTCTAGGAGAACTTCTTCAGGTTTTACTCTCACCACCTGGTACCTGAGCTTGACGTCCGTATTCGTGACGACCCACGTCTTCGGCCGATGACCTTCAGGAGTAATGCGATCTTGCCCTGCCTTGCTAGCGAAGTTTCCGACAACTTGTAGCTCGTTGTTTGCAACAAAGGTAATGTACATCTCTCCGTTCGTGTTCAGGTTCTTTTGGCCACTGACCAGTTTGAGGGGTATGTAACGTCCACTGCCTGACGCAGTTGTTGTCAGACCGATATTCCTGACGCCTGCTCCACCGTTGTCTGTGGTTTGATTCTCCAGATCTGTGCCGAGATCAACTTCAGCCCAGCCAATGAGCTTTTGGCTTTTAACTTAATGAAGATCAACGATCATGTAACCATCAGCACCTCCAGAAGGTGCAGTGACACCTCCTTTTCCTTCTGGAACTTCTTGTGCGGTTGAGTAGAGGGTACCTCTTTGGTAGATGAGACCTGGGTGAGGACTCGCATGAAAGGCGGCCATGGATTTCTGGAGAGCTTCTTTGTCCACAGAGAGATCTCCTTGAGAGGTTACTGTGAAAACACCAAGTTCTAGTAACTGTGGAGGACGAGTTGTAGCCAGAATGAAAACCTGGCCGCTCAATGCCGGAGGAATTTCAACGATGCAAGCGTTGATTCTGATAGCGTAAAAGACAGCAGTGTTTTGCACTTTGTCCAAGCCCAACGTACCGGTCTCGAACGGGACACGTGCTTGAATCACGCGCCTGTGACAAAGTTGTTCGAGATCACCTTCATTTCTGCGCGTACTGATCAATGTGTTGTGCTGCAACTTGTACGTTACATCTCTGGAGTTATTGACAGGTATCACTTCAAAGGGAAGATCATACGACGCAGATTCATGAAATCTTCTCTCCACCAACTTTTCCAGGAAACTGGACGGAGCATCGGGTTCATCTACCTCGAAGAGTTTCCAGTCAATATCAGCCTTCAGTTCCAGTGATGATGCCTTGCTTCCATCCGTCTCTTCTGGAGTCTCTCCATCTGATTCCGTCCGCTGTTCGGTCGACCCTGGATACTCCCATTTCCAGTTTGAAGTTTCCAAAGGAGACTCCAGCGGTGTAGAAAAGACGTTTCTCCGCTTCGGAAGAAGGAAGAATTTTTTTTCTAGACCGAGGCGCTGAACGTGACTTTGATACGCCTTTCTTGGTGTTTGACTTTCTCGATCGAGGTGGCCGGGAATGATTAGCTGTGCTTTCTGATTGAGAGTGCTCAGCATTATCTTCTGTGTCTCCCTGATCCAACTGTTCCGGCTCTTCAGTAGACAGTAAAAAGATTGTATGACCTGCAGAGAGACCTGCACTTGTCACGTTATAGATTAGGCTTCCTATGCCACGTCCCAGCCTGTAGCCAGAAGTCACAGTGTCGTAGGCTAGAGAAGATCCGGCAAGAAGGTTCCCAGCAAATCGTGCAGCACCAGCAGGTAAACCGAGCAGTCTGTCAATGAGATTCAAGCCCAAAGCATTTTGAGATCCCCAAAGCAGATCAAGAAAATGAGGATTTTGTCGCAGGATCTGTCCCAAGGTAATGAAAGGATCGTGCGATCGTATCCAGTCAGCAAACTCTAGTACAGTATCTTGGCGGAAAATGTCTTCGTGCTGTGGTCAAGCTGTTTGCCAAAGCAATGTAGAAAGCTGCTCCTCGCGGGATAGAGAGTAGTTCTTTGTGTTGATGACCGCGCAGAACGTAAACAACAAAAGCCAACTCCTCTTTGGTAGATCTCCTGAAATGCCGTAATGTGCCTTCCACTTCAAACTCAGCTGAAATTGCTAGAAGAAACGTCCGGTAAGAGGAACCTCCCTGGTAAGAATCTGTTCTTGAGAGAATAGAAAGAAGTCCAGGTCGATTCTGAGAGAACAGATCGAAAGATGGCTCGAACTTCTGCCCTGATTCTAACGTCTTCGGAGACCCAGAAACGGTTCGCCTTCGCCCTTAACGCCATAGCACGTACTAGGTTGCATGCTTCAGTTTCGCGACGATAGAGAGCATGCGAATCTCTCGAGCGCGCACGGAACAATACATGCTTCGGAAAACAAAAGACTGCTTTGCAAGTTGATGCGTGCAGAGTTCGTTGTGCGCAGCATTTCCTTTTATGGTATGCGCACCGATCGAAATGCGCGGCATGACCTTGTACGGGATGCGTAATATCTGTACTTGCGCGGAATTTCCATGTATGGGTTTCGGATTTTGTTCTCACTGCGCATCCGCACGCTGTTTGTGAAATGCCGCGGCAAAACAGCGCGAGCAATACCGGTTTCGGAGATTATAAAAGAAAAAAAGCAGCAGGACCCAGGATCCAGATTTCTTAAGTACTCGCCATGAGTCTTTCAACTGGAAGCTTCTTGGAGAAGTACGTGAACTTCGACTTCGACGCTGCTAAGAAGTTCGTAACAGGTCCTTACTTTTCGGAAGAAGAACATCAACAAGCTAGGGCTGTAGGATACGTGACTAGATCGCAAGTCAGAGGATACGGTCGAAGCGGTCTCTGTGCCTGGTCGGGCATTTATTGGAAGAACGGTCTTCCCGTTCCTACTGATTACAAGTTTTCGGCTGACTTACTGGAGAAAGAAATTGTGGTCTTCGGACAGAAGAAATACTTCTGTTGCAAGGTCTACGCCAAGACTTTGCGCGACCGATCTACGGACGAGCCTGAAGTGTTCATTGTTTCTCTATAACGGCTTTTGTCTCGCATAAAAGCTGAAGGCGGAAACAAGCTTCCTGTGTCTGATTCTACGGAATCGCTTGCGCTCGTGTTTGACATTGCCTTCGAATGCGAGAAGAATCTGCTGCTTCAGCGCATATTGTCGAAAGGTGCGTTGTCGAAAGATGCTAGTAAGTTCAAAGTCGTACAGGAAGTGTGTCGTGCTGCTTTTGCTGAACCTACCGGTCTGTCTACTCACCTCTTTGAATTGATTTGGAGATGCTGGAGCCCTGAAATTGAGCCTGGTAACATTTTACGGAGATACGTTAACCAAGAGAAAGAGCAGAGATTGAAGAATTTCCGAAAGAGCAATGCTGAAGAAATCATGCATGATCTGCTTGCAGAAATTGGTTCTAACATTCCTAAGGATCAGATTATCGCTAATCGAGAAAAGAGAAGGAGCCTTACTTCTACCATAGAACGGCTGCTGAGCGCTGAGCATGGATCTCTCGAAGGAGGAAGTGGAGCAATTGCCTCTTCGCAACGATTGGCCATCGGAGCAGAGTCCGAAGGTAATAGCAGTTCGCATTCCCTCGCCACCTCCGCTCGCAGACTTGCAGATGTTAGGAATATCTCCAGGCCTGCCTCACAATTACCCTGCGCTTCCCTTGCCACAGTGCGAACCGCCGAAGAAGAAGAGGAAGAGGAAGTCGAAGGTGTTACATTATCTATCACCAGAACAGCTCCAATCAACGTCCAGGAAAAGCAGTTCCTCTTTGACACAAAAAGAGTCATCAACCTCCTCTACGAGGGACTACCACCTGCCTCCAAACGTCGTCACGAAGGAACTCAAAGACTACTTCGCGAAGGAAATTCTCAAAACTTACCAAGAAAGTGGAAACCTGCTCTACAGAGCCACCACAGACACAGTCAACCGACTGGGAAAGTCAGTCATCCTTCGCTGGAGAGAAGCAAACGACATCCCAGAGCAAGAACTATTTTCAGACGAAGACATCCATGGGAAAGGTGAGGAAGAAGATCAAGGAGAAGATCACTCTTTCAATGAAGATGAGCGACCTGATATCGTTCGAAGACCTGAAACGCCCATCGTTGATCAGGGAAGCAGCAGAGACTCCGGCAGCGGCTCTCCGGACATACCCGAGCACCCGAAAAAAAGGACCAAAAAGCCACCCAAACAGCAAGCAACGAGACAGGGAATGCGAAAGAGACCTAGTTGAAACTGCTGAAGATCTGTGGAAGGACTATACTTTTGTGCGGAATTCCCATTTAGCTAAAAGCTTCAGTCATGTCTCTCGACTGGTCTTTCCTTCTGATGATCATTGGTCTTCATTTCATCATTTTTCTTGCCGTCAAGTACCCTCTGGTCTTCATTTCACATCCGATGATCTAGTGATGTCTTCTTCTGTCTTTTTCTTTCGCTGCTTTTCGTAAAACGATAGTTGTCCCCTTCCCACCTCCACTTCCCTGGCCAACGGCATCGACGTTGCATTGAGTTTGAACTATGCATGCGCGCGGCCGCCCGAGCCGCCCCTAGAAACGCAATAATCGCTTGGATACGACGCATGCACTGTCAAATCTAACTTCTGTTACCCTAACCCTAACCCTGATCCTACCCCCTAGGGTCACGTGACCGACAACAAGTGACCCAGACTGACGGGAAAAAAGGGCTTGCACGGACTGCTGAACCTCACTTTTGGCCACTGGCCTCACTCTGTTCTGAGTTACTTCCGAAGCCCTGCTCTTTTTTCTTCTTTGGAGAGCCCAAATTACTTCAAGGGTTAGTTGGAAACCCCACTTCGGGAGGCCCTCCAGACGCATGTGCAGGTTTGACCTTTTGGACGTCCGAAATACACGACAGAGTCTGCGGACTGACGGACAGAACATGTCGTGAATGAACACCCGTCTACTCTACACTGCCACTGGACAAGAAAAAAAATTGACAATCTGGAAGCAGTGTAGTGTCGTTTCCGACATGGAGGCGGACAACGGTGCTCCTTTGTGGCGGCGACTGTTGGCAAACTCTGCTCATGAAGAGGGGTCGTACCGGTCTGGGAAATCTCACTCTGTTGCCCGAGTCCTTCAAGCTGTCAACGCACACTTTGTTTGTGACGAGGAGTGGCAGAGATTTCGCCAAGGAATTGGATGAGCTATGCTCTCCTCAAGACAAGAGCCATCGACTGCAGTTTTCAGATGTAAGCGGAAAGGTGCTTATTCCCTATGATGGAGTGCCTTCCTTCATCGTTGGGCACAAGCTTGCGCAAGACTGTCGGCACGGGAAGTCAAGATTTCACCGCGGCAAAACGTCATGATCGAATGAGAACGAAGTGTCTGGCACAAGGTTGAAGCTCAATTATACACCAAGACTCAACCCGAGAAGTAGACGTGTTTTGAGGGTTGTTTTTCCTGTTTCAGTCCTTGGTCAGGCAGCAAGTGCTGCAGGTCATAGCTGCTTCTTCCACTACTGTTCTTCTTTATCGACCTGTTGATTATTTCTGAAAGGTATGTTCATGAGGGAGTGGGATCCAAACTAGCATTGTGAGATTGCCTTGGAGTTATAGGTTCGTGTGTATACAAGGTTGATTGAGGGTTGACTTTCTTGTTTCAGTCCTTGGTCAGGGACCACGTGCTGCAAAGAGTCAATCAGGTCTTAGCGGCTTCGTCCACTATTGTTCTTATTCATCGGCCCAATGTGTTTTTCCGATGTCATCCTGATATAGTCGCCGCGTGTACACCTGCACGTGCGGCATGAAAACCAATCACCTCTCCAGGCACATACAGAGAAGGCACAGTTGGCTATCCAAGGAGGAGCAGACAAAATTAAAGCCCAAAGTGGAGTCCAGCTTTTCACCCAGTGGTCAACACCTTGGACCGGTTCGCAAGGCCTGTTGTTGTTTCAAGGGCCATCTTGAGAAAAATTCAAGGGTTTTTCAAGGGGTTATTGTGGTGTTAGATGAATCAACTAGACTAATACATCTTCTAGACTAATGAGATAAACCTTCTTCCAAGACACCATTCTCTTCTTCTCCCACTAGCTTGACCACACCCTGTCTGGAACCTTCCTCCTACTCATTCTCCAGTGTATATAAACCCTTGCTTTGATCGCCAATAAACAGAGCTGCGAACCCTCTCTCCCTTGGTCTGTTGCACCAAACGCCACATGGTGTCAGAAGTGGTGATTTCTAAATGAGTCAGCCAGCTTCTCCTTCGAACGCCGCTCCCTCCGCTCCTCCTGCAATGGCCGCCGCAAGTGCGCTTCAACTGCAACCACCAGAGAAGTTCGACTTTGCGCGACCGGACGGTTGGGCCAAGTGGCTCAAGCGCTTCGAGCGCTACCGACAGGCCTCCTCGTTGAGCGAGAAGTCAACCGAGGTTCAGGCCAACACTCTCCTATACGCAATGGGCGAGGAGAGCGAAGACGTCTTGGCGAGTCTGTCGCTGAGCGAGACCGACGCTAAGCAGTACGCCGAAGTCGTCAAGGCTTTCAACGGTCACTTTGTCAAGCGTCGCAACCCTATTTATGAACGGGCGCGTTTCAACCAGCGCGTCCAGGAACCGAACGAGACGGTCGACCAGTTCATCACCGCGCTCTACTCCTTGGTCGAGCACTGCGAGTACAAGGCTCTAAAAGACGAAATGATCCGCGATCGTCTCGTCGTCGGCCTTCGAGACGCTCGTTTGTCGGAACGACTTCAACTCGAGGCTGACCTCAAGCTCGAATCGGCGCTGAAACAGGCGCGCAACA
>JAOWAR010157513.1:0-10753 GCA_028571005.1 Clathrina lutea
GGGTAACCCTACTAATACTGAGAAAATGATTTTGGCGTGCAGTTCCCCTTTAACATCTAGCAGTTTCTTGGATCGGCTGATGACCCCGCGTGGTAGTGTAGTACATGTATGTGGTAAGCTTCTTCCTTCAGAAAAAACAATCCTTGTAAGCTTATAGGCCAAATGTGCCACAAATGGGAAGTTTCAACCACAGTCATAGGAGGTAATGGCTGCCATGCCCAGCTTAAAGAAAGTCTACTGTTTTAGTTTAGACATTGCCTCTTTCTGCAAAATGATTTTCATGGTTTTCTACGGAGTTTAGTCGCAACTCTTTTTGGATGGGTTTTCAGTCTTTTCCCCAAGCAGAAATTGCATTGCCCTAGGTGAGTCTCGTGTAATTGTAAACTTCTTTCCCATATACAATTTACAAGCAATACTTAAAGACATTCATCATGGAAATAGTTTATTATCCAGGAAGGTTGAGCGGCAAACCAAAACCTTGCGTGAAAGTGCAACTTCAACAAGAAAGCTAAATGCCAGCAGCCGGCAGAAATGTGATCTTTTTGGCATGCTTAAACAGAAATCATTGCTCCCAAGACTGGCTTTGCATCAGAAAAGACTTGAACACGAAGATTATGAGAAAAATGACTGCAGAACATCAGCCTGAAAATGCTGCAATCTATACAGGAACTCCACACTTCCATGCCTCCCAGTTCTCCGGATTGCACGTGCAGCTTTGGTATTTCGGATACTTGGACTTGCTGTTTGGGTCACAGCACAACCTGCACGATAGGGGAAATGATAAACAAGATCAAATAAAAAAAATGAAAAATTCTTGCTTCAATGAAACATCGACTGAAGAACGAATGGATCAGGGGTAAGAATTATACCACTTTTCTTGACGAAATAGAAAGAGAAATTTTGATGAATTGAGATTCCATTCATTTCAACTCGTGATTTGTTTCTTTCCTTAATTAAGATGCTTCAGAAAACTTTTTTTTCTCTTTTTCTGTTGTTCTTTGTCGATGCACTGGCACATGTGTGGTCAGCGCATAGTAGTGGTAAAGGTGGGCCTAGTTGAGCCTGCCTCCCCTAATTGAATGTCTAGGCAAAACCTCAACTTAAACTATCTTGAGTGGATCACAGGAGACCATGAAGATTTTCACCTTATTTTGACTCAAGGTGTGTAGTATGGTAAGAGTTGATCTTTCACCGTTGCTAACCTGTATTGGGCATCCTGACCCATCTCAATCTGATTTGGGACTGGCTTGACACTCTTTTCATGCTTCTCCTTTGCCGTGGTGATGGTCTCCATGGCGGCGGTGTACTCTGCTGACTTTTCACTGATAGGGTAGGTCTCGCTCGGGTCGCGCTCCAAATGATACAGCAGCGGAGGGTTGTGAAAGACAACTGTCGAGTTTGTGTGAGTGTTAGTGGCCCAGTGCGCCTTGTAAGGCCCACATCGCACCGCCCAGAGACCAGGCTTGTCGGAGCCATCTGAAATATATCAATCAACACCACACAACCCATGAGAGGAGATACTGACTCAATCAATTTTTCATTGAATTGAACAAAGAGGTTACACCAACGTACTGCCAATTAAAATTTTAACATTTAATTTCAATGCAACATTCAGAGACTGCTGAAAGATTGTCATTTTTCATTGTGAGCATTGTTTGGTCAAATATCACAAACGAAATATCAAGAGTATTCAGTAGCTATACACAAAGGAAGCAGTAGCCATACACAAAGGAAGCAAGAAAAGTAACCTCATAAGATTGTAGATGTGTTCTATTTTCTTTTCTTTTGCATGTTATCACAAAAGATCAGTGTATTTTGTTCTGCGAGAACTGTGCGATTTCAACATTAGCAACTCGTTAGGTAATTTCATTCAAATTCTTGACTGCCTTGCTGATAAAACGGTTTGAGATCTTGTTTATGCAGTCTGCTAAATCTGTAGATAAACGACAGTTTCGGCTACACTGTGGTAGCCTTCATCAGGTTAAAAGAGGAAGAATACTTCTAACTCAATCAGCACTCACCAGGAGTTCCTTTGTAGATGTAAAGGCAGTCATGCTGTGTTTTAGCAGTGGGATCTATCATAATTGCTGACATGTCGCGGCCGTCTATGATTCGATCAGTTGGCAGAGGAATGCCAGCAAACTACACATGCAGAAAACAGAAAAGATTTGATTTAGGCATGCCATAGTATTTTTATCTGATTGTGTCAGTGATAATACTTTTTTTTTATGACTCGGAGACTGATTACTGAAACATTTCGAGTTGATCTGCCGGCCACAGCGAACTTTTCGATCCGGGAACTCGAGCATGCGCATGGGCTCCGCGAAATTCAGCTAAATTATGTGTGCACCTCTCAGCGCGACGCGCCGTGGCCAAGTGATGTGCGCAGAGCTGCATGTCGACCACATATCGTGAAGCCACATGCAGCGCCACATGTGTCAAGGTTATTATGGACAGTCATCGTGCGAGCTCACATGCATCGCGTGCAGGATTTCAATGCTTGAATTTTATTGTCACTGCACAATTTTTATTGCGCATAATCAGGATCCGGCCGGCATGGAAGCTTGAAAGTTCGCTGGGTCAACTCGATATGCAACATGAAATGACTAGCTTTCCGTTTACTTGTAACTGTGACCTGCGCATGGAAGGTGTTCTGTATGTCTATTTTGTTCAAAGCTTGCATGGTCCCCTAAATAATACTTAAACTTGTTGAAACATTTATTTCCCTCATGTTGCGAGCGAGGCTCAAACCTGTGGCATGAAATTGCTATGCAGCCAAAAGTCGCAGAAAATTTTCCACTGTGCCATTGAACCATCAGCATAGAGCGATGAGTATGGCACAGCTTTATTCCAGACTAAGATCTCTCTTTCAGTTTCATTTTCACAAGTTTGCGGTTCAAGTCCATCTTACAGATATTACCGACAAGGCAAATCCAATAGACGTGGTGCTCAACAGTGTGCAAGGAGATGGCACGGGGAAGTCCATGTCTACCTTCATCATGGTCAATGTATATATACCTTCATCATGGTTGGAAAGATGTCGTATGTGGTCACTATCTCTTGTGAGATCCGCCCCGCCTCCACGCGTCCTGGCCAGTGAACAATGCCTGGCTCTCTCACTCCGCCTTCCCAAGTTGTTGTCTTGCCTTCATACAGCAAACCTGCACTTCCTCCTTGTAAGTGGCGAATCAGCCATGGACCATTGTCACTGGAAAGGGGCAAAACAGTTTCAAGTGTTCACTGCACTTCAGAATACTAGTACTCGTACATGTGTTCCTCTATCCTCTATTGTCAAGTACTTTAGACTGAAAGGGCACATCATGACCAAGGAGTATTCAGACACAAACATGAAATGCATGCTGTCGCTCGACAACATTTTCACATTGTATTGATATACCAACTCAAGAACAGAGCTGCTGGACACCTATATGATATGCCTTTCACGAATGTCTGGGAAAAACCACCGCAATAGTGGATGCACATGCACGTCTGCATGTATGGGAGTTTGTATGTGTGTGCGCCAGTGTGTTCATGCATCGTTGTCTGCGTGTCTGGAAGTATGATCAAGCTCACCCAACTCTTAAGTTGTCTCCTCAGGGAGCAATTTTACTTTGGTTAACTAAGTCACAGCTTGTCTCTTGTGTGTCAAATAGCATCTCTAAGTATATTCTCCAGCTTCCTTCCCAAACACTCTCCATCCTCACCTGGTAAAGAATGTCAGTGTATTGTTGGCAATTCCAGCATCGGCCACTGCCTTCATTATCTGCCCGACTGCATTGTCAAGCTCAGAACAAGCATCACCGTAGCGACCTCGCAAGCTTGAGTTGCAGAACTCCTTGGACACAAAGTTGGGGGTGTGAACGTGGTTGAACGCCATATAGAGAACAAAGCGCTTGTCCTTGTTGCGGTTGATGAAGGAGGACGCGTAGTCAGCGTATCGCTTGGGAGGGAGAAAAACTTAAGTTTGAATAGGGTCAATTCCCACATCATTATGACAAGGAATAAACACAGCATGGCGCTCTTTTTCAGACAGTTCTGTGTCATTCTCATCAGAGAACATACATGTACATGTACATGACAGGAATGCATTAGCAAAAATCTTTGTGGAGTTAGAATGCACTGGTGTCTTAGAATTTGCTTGATATGTGCACAGGATATCAATATGGATAAAGGAAATGAAAAGGATTGACATTTCAGCTTGATCAAAGTAGCTATACATAAACTGAAATTCATCAGCTTCGTTCTGTATGATGTTTCTTGGATAGTGAAGTTTCAAAAAAGATAAAAAGATTCCAGCATTCACAGTGCGGCAAGGGAGCCATGAGAATGACTATCTCTATACATGTTACTTGATTCTGGACATTATATTCACCTGGGTGAGAGTGCCAAGGTTTACCGGCTGTTCAATGATTGTGGTGTTGTGGAGGAGAGGGAGTGGTGGGCGGGTTTTTTGATTGTACATGTCCCAGGCACTGCTGCCCATGTCTATGAAAAGACAGATATTGTACAGCTAACGTGAAGAAAAAACAGACAAAGGCTATGAAAACCATACACTATTATCGTTGTAGGCGAAATGGCACCAGCATGCAAAACTCACGTTCGCATAACATGCCAAGCCTGTCTTACACGAAACAATATCTTTGTTTTCAGACCCAACTTTCCATTCTCTTAAAATCTTGCTGCATTTTTTCAAGAATAAGTTTTTGTAAATCCTAAAATAAACAAATTTCTACTTGACACCCTTTAACCATTTAGGCTAAGGTGTCTGTTGATTGAAGACTGCAGACAATGTACCGCGACATGCGAACCAGCCAGGGTGCTGGACCGCAGTCCCAGCAGAAGCCTCAAAATGAGTGGGAAAATTCATGTTGAACTGCAACAATTCGATTATGAAATGAAACTGATGTGATCGAAAGAGCTCCTAAAAGGCAGAAAGAGAAAACATCTCAAACCAGATCTAGACCCGGAAAGAAGATTTTGCTCACCATCAGAGTAAGGTATTCCGAAATATTCGTCAAAGCCCTGAAAAAGAGAGAAAAGATAATGACAATGGTACATGCACATGAAAGTCGATAGGCTTGATGTTGTCAACTCAACAGCTTTCTTCTTTGATAATGCCTTCTTCACAAAAATTTTCAAAGTGCCTGAAAAAGAAAGCTATGTTCCAAAACCTGCCTTGCGATGCACTTACATGGTTGGTGGGTAAAAACTGAGGTCTCTGGCCAAGATGCCACTGCAAAAGGAAAAATGAAATAGAACTTGGAATGTTTTGAACAAACATGTCGGTGTTGTCCGTTTTTGTGCTGCATGGCCATGGCCTTAGGTTTCGACCTGGCACAGTCGGTTGTTTAGCCTTGAATGAAATTTCTTCTCTGTGCTGTTTCTGTACAGCTCATTAGCTGAGTCCTCTTAATCCAAGCATTGTATGCGAGCGGCTGAAGTTCGCCTTTCCTTACCAATTACGATTGCCTTTCAAAGCTATGAGATTCTTTTCAAACCTCTCTTCACTCCATAGATTAACTGCTAAGAAATTGATCAATACTATAAAGGTTAGATCGAGACAAGAGTGTTCATCATCATGAGGTTACTGGCCAAGAAGTCCAGGTGACCCGTACTTCAGGTTAATCACAAAAGTTGAAACTGTTGAATCGTACCATTTTCTGGCCAATTCTCCCATTTATCCCTACTTCGAACAACTTACCTTCCCAATTATCCCCGTAGCATAACCTTCTTTCTTCAAAGCTTCGGCGAAGGTCGTTTCATTCTCAGGCAAGCCTCCTACAGCGGAGGCCGGAAAGACTCCTCCTGTCCATCCTCCAGCCGTGCCTGAGCGGATCGGAAGACGGCCAGTGAGCATGGCGGCGCGAGAAGGCGAGCAGACATGGAAAGCAGAATACCTAGTAAGTAGGCCAGGAGAGAAACGCTCTGTTAGGTTTTAAGAAAGCCTCACTAGACTGACAGTACGGAGTAAAGATATTGTCACTGGTACGTATACAAGCAACATCATCACGTATACATTGGTACATTTGTGTCACTATTCAGTGACAAGAGAGAGAGAGAGAGAGAGAGTGTGTGTGTATGTGTATGTGCCGGTGTGTTTGTGTATGTGTGTGTGTATGTGTGTGTGTGTGTGTGTGTGTGTGTGTGTGTGTGTGTGTGTGTGTGTGTGTCCCGGCATGTAGAAGGACGTTGGAAAAGGCTGAGAGGAGTTCGAAAAGGCAAGATTTGATATCACCAAGCGATCATCATTGGCTCGGTACTATATTTTATCCTTGTCCTTAGCAGTGGCTTTCAAGTCTATAAGATTTAGACTTTTGCTTACCATTGGGTAAAACGGATTCCTTCATGAGCCAAGCGGTCAATGTTCGGCGTACGGATCGTTGGATGTCCGGTCACCGACAGATCACCTACCGTGAAGAAAGCCAAAGAAACTTGCTGTATCTCTTGACACAAGATGTGAGAATGCATGGATGTGCGCATTTTGTATTTCTTTCTTTCTTCAGTCTTGCTATGCGGAAGGGGAAAGAAAGGCAAGGCACAGTCGTCGGTGATACTTGTAGTAGAGCATGGGTGGGTTTCAGTGCCAGAGAAAGTTGTAAGACAGGTCGGTCCCCCGCGGATTACGTTTGATTTATGAAGCTGCCTTCAGAGTAGCATGCAGGGGAGCTTCGTGTGTAGCTAGGGAGCCGTATACAGGCGGCGGGGAAGGAGACTAGGGATGAGCAAGGGACAAGGAAGGACCGCTGCAAAGAGACAATGAGAACACCGAGAAAGAGAGAAAAAATCGGAGAAAAAATGGAAGAGAAGTGGGAAAAGTAGAACGAGGGGATAAAAGGGCTTGCACGAAGCTGACTAACCCGAGCCCATGTCGTCGGCAAACAGCACCAGAAAGTTTGGCGCATCGTCTCTCAACCCGAAAGCTGTCGAAATGCACAAGGCGCTCACGACGATGAGACCAGCAAGCAGGCTGGCCATGATGCGAGCTGTCGATCTCCGGCGATCGATTTACACAGACGGAGTTGAAGCTTTAGCGGAAACTTTTTGGAAGGAACTTAGTGAACGCTAAAGACCTTTTCGCTTCAAACCGATCATATATCCTGCATTTCTAAAGAGGAGCGATTCACTAGTCTGGGAAGAGAGGAGAGCTGCCGCCGGGACGCCATGGAGGCTGCTTTCATGCAGCAGTCACGTGATAGTGAGTGTGCGCCGCGTGACACTGAAACGGCCTTCGATTGAAGGGACTGGTAGCTAGAAGTCGTTCTCATGTCTAACCCTAGGCTTAGACGTGATCTTCTCCATCATTGCAGATCGAAGAAGCTCATTGTATCATCATAACTGTCTACTAGCAATTTCGATATAATTTAAACTCGCGGATTATACATTTGTCAGGCAGAGACAGCATCAATGCACACGAGTGACAGCATCGTTCAAGTTTCTCCAAAAATTCTTTGCAGCTTCGAAAGGTGTCAGTCAAAAACCAGCCACCAATGGGTAGAACTACTCTAAACAAAAGATTATTTCAATTGAAAATACGTGTAAACATCTTTTCCTCCCATAAACTATTTAAATTTTGCGGATGCCAGTGAAATGGTGTTGAATTATATCCAGTGGGTACCATTCTTTCTATTCTAGTTCAGTAAGTATTTTGCTTTTCACATTTACCACTTTCGTTTATTTAGACATATATATGTGGTCATTGTGAAAAGCAGCCAGCCTCCACTCATCTACATCACCATCATCACCATTATCACCAATGTCACAAGACTTTCATAACCAATTTTTACCTCCATATGCCGTGTCAGTATTCAGCGCTCTAGTGCTACTTTTTTCGCATGTACATTTTTGTTCTTTTCAGGTCTTCTTCGCGCATTGTAGAACTTTTAAGCTGGCGTTTCCTGGTCTTTCTCTTTGCACCCGTCTGATGATCACCCAGTCAAGCGTGAAACTCTGAGTCACGGTATTTCTCCATCGGCTTGTTCACCTTGCGTGCTATATTCTGCTCTGCGTTTTAACGTATAGAGCACTATGATTTGGGACACGGACCCTATCTGAACGCTCCTTTTGTTGAGCACTCTGTCTTTGTCTCACTTCCCGAGGATGGAGCCACCGTAAAGAACATCCCTGCCGTACTCGTGCAAGAACATCCCAACCCCATCTGCCAACGTGCACAAGAGAAGACTGGTAGAAATGGTCGAAAGTGTCATCAGGCGAGTGCGCTGGAAGGCCTTCTTCATTTTGAACGGAGGGAGCGGTGAGGAGAAGCAGGAGAGCGACGAAAAGTATGGTTTGAAAAGCCGCAAATGCCCGCCCACGATAGACGAACTGAAGCTGTTCGAGGACGACATGCTTAGACTCATCGAAACTGTGGAATTTAGGAGGACGAACGACGAATTCCAGAAGAAGCTCAGGTCAGATATCGATAGCATACGGAAATCCGACGCAGTATTCGTGCCCGCCGACAAGACTAGGAACCTTTATCAGATGGATTCACAGCGGTACCGGAAATTACGTCATGACAACGTCACAAAGCAGTACATGTACCAGCAGGAACGTATGACCCTGTCACCACCGAGGCACAGACCACCGCCAACAACCTGAAAGTTGCTGATCGGATGGACTCGCTAGCTCGCAAAGACGCCTTCATCACGCTGAAGGACCATAAGGAGGACTTTTTGAATAAGCTGCCGTGCCGGCTTATCAATCCTGACAAGTCGAGATCGTGATCGTCAGCAAGCGCATTCTAGATCGCATCAATGTGGCGCTGGTTAATCATCTTCGAGTTCAGCAATGGAAGAATTCCTCCGACGTTACTGGTTCACGTCCATCGGTAGAAAGGACCGCTGCGTCTTCACCTGTTTCGACATTTGCGAGTTTTACCCGTCCATCTCTGAGGAACTGATCGGAAACGCGCTTGATTTCCCCAGACAGTCCACTGATGTCGGATGAAGAGAGAGAGCCATCATCCGCCATTCAAGGAAGTCGCTGCTGTTCAGCGCAGGCAGTGATTGGGTTAAGAAGAACAGATCGGGCTTGTCTGATGTTACTATGGGATGTTATGATGGCGCTGAAGTCTGCGAGTTGAAGGGGAAGTATGCGCTAGCCAAGCTCCCTGCTGATAAATTCGAGAGGAACGACATTGGTCTTGAGGCTCTTTATCGGGACGACGGTCTCGCTGTGCACCGCAACACCTCCGGTCGTGACGCTGAGCGAGTAAAGAAGGACTTTACCATTTCAACGCATTAGAACTAAAAACCCTATTCAGACTAACTTTCGCATTGTCAACTTCCTAGACCTAACTCTGGATCTCAACTGCGGAAAGTTCTTCCCTTACCGTAAATCTAACGACAACCCACTTATATCCATCGATTATCTAGCACTCTACCTTCGATCATACGGAACATCCCAGCGGCAATTAGCAGACGGCTGACTGAAATTTCGAGTGACGAACCTGCTTTTCAGCAGGCAGCGCCTATGTACAACTCCGCCCTGAAAGACAGCGGCCATTCAGGCGAGTGTGTTTCCTCTTTAGCTTATCGCAAAGACCCCCAGCGTAGAGATACCGGTGGAGGCCGGCGGCGCACACGGAAGGTGATCTGTTTCAACCTGCCCTTTAGCAAGAACGTGAAGTTCCGCATTGGCAGGCAATTCTTAGGGCTCATCAGTAGGCATTTCCCTAAAGGTTCTAAGCTCCACAAAATTTGTAATGGACACACGGTGAAGGTCAGCTATAGTTGTATGCCTAATGTAGCTTCTATCATCAAGTCCCACAACCAACAACAGAGTCCTCCGCAATGAGGGCCCTCTTTGCTCAGACTGGACGCCCGGGCCACCGCTGCAACTGCCGCAAATGTGCTCAATGCCCTCTGAATGGTGAATGCTTGACCTCATCCATCGTGTACAAGGCCACTGTTCGTCCTTCCAGTAGTCCTGTCAAAGAGTACACCGGTCTGACTGAAGGCCCTTTCAAGCAGGGCTACAACAATCACCTGACCAGCTTCAGGCATGGGAGGTACTGCAACGCCACGGAGCTATCAAAGCATGTTTGGGAATTAAAGCATACGAGCACTGACTTCTCGACCACCTCGTCAGTCTGCAGAAGAGCGCCAGCCTACTTAAGCATTTCGAAATCATGTCAGCTATGTCTGGAGGGAAGCTGTGCATCATTGCTGCCGACAAGAGGACCCTCCTCAACAAACGCCTGGAATTGATCTCCACGTGTCATCACCCTCTAAAGCATTTGCTGTGCAATTACGACAGCAACCCCACCTAGTTGCATCATAGCCATCCACACCGCAGCGCACAACCACTCTCTCCCTCCCTCCCCCTCTCTCTCCCTATCTCTCTCCCTCTCTCTCTCTCTCTGTCTCTCTCTCTCTCTCTCTCTCTCTCTCTCCATCCCTCCTTTCCCCTCTCCGTCCTCACAGTTCCCAGATTGGAGGATGGTGAGAATGAGTGTGTGCTGCTGATATGCTTTCGAGTGAGATGATCAATTTCTAGCTTCCAGTGCTTTCGCCTTGCCATCACCTACTAATTCGTCCTCTTTTCTGTTTTGAATGATCCATCAGCCATCTATTAATCCAGCCTCCATTCATCTACATCGCCATTATCACCATTATCACCAATATCACAAGACTTTCACAACAATTTTTTTTACCTTCATATGCCGTGTCAGTATTCAGCGCCCTAGTGCTACTTTTTTCGCATTTGCATTTTTTTTAAGCCTTTTTCGCACATTGTAGAGCTTTTAAGATGG
>JAOWAR010157524.1:0-10752 GCA_028571005.1 Clathrina lutea
AGAAGGTTCGCCGCTGGGACCGAAAAAGCAGTTTCCATGGCTGGTAGCTCGTGGTGTTTTCGGTATTCTTGCGATGGTGTGCACCTTCTACGCGGTCAAGCATCTTCCAATCGGAGACGCCACGGTGCTGGTCTTCATGTCACCAATCTTCACTGGGATTCTTTCACGCTTGCTGCTTGGAGAGCCGTGGGGTTTGTTTGAAGCCGGAGCAAGCTTGCTCAGTCTTGCAGGCGTAGTATTCATTGCACGGCCGAACTTTCTGTTTGGCGCCATTGCAAACAGCAATCAGACTTTGCCATTGAACAAGATGAATACGACGACGTATTCAGCACACTTCGGTAGCTCAGCTTCTCTGGACAGCAACGATGTTTTGTCTGTGTTTGTCGCCTTGCTGGCAGCTGTCTTCATGGCGATAGCGTTTGTGGTGGCGAGAAAACTCGGCAGCAATGCCCACTACTTGGTTGTGACTATGTACTATGGCCTGGCTGGGCTGCCTGTGACCGCGATACTCACGGTCACTGCAGAAACGTTCACACTACCGTTGAGGACACGTGACGGTGCGTACCTTGTCCTGGTCGGTTTAGTTGGTTTCATTGGCCAAAACTTGATCAACAAAGGTCTCATGCTGGAGCGAGCTGTCGTTTGTGCGCTGGTGCGGAACCTTGATGTCGTCTTGGCATTTGTCTTCCAAGTTGTAGTTTTTGGTGAGGAGGTCACCAGCTGGAGCGCTCTGGGGACTGTGCTAATTCTAACCGCAACTCTGTCCATTACATTGAAACGGTACAGAGAGGAAAGCAAGAAAGACAGTAAATTGTGACTGTTGTTTCTTCTCTTACTCCATCTTGTCGTGTGCTGTGCTCCACGGTTACTCCATCTTCTCATGTCTTATGGAAAAGATACTTTAGCTATGATTGTCAGTCCCAGTTCTCTGCCATATAGTCCTTGAATGCATGAGTACACAAAAAGAGACATATTCATTTAGACTCTTAGGGCGAACAAAAGATAGAGAAAAGGATTGGCTCGAAGACGTTTCGTCGTTCAACGCCGTCATCGGTTCGAAGAGCTCAGATGGTGGCGTCTGTCTTGGCAAAAGTGGTACAGAAAAATACAAAACAGGCCTTCTAAAGAGGAGTGGTTCAGGTGTGCTGGTGCAAGAGGGAGGAGGAATCGCAGATTTCAAGTTTCAAGAGAAGGAAAGACTTTGTAGAGTTCACCCGCTTGAATGCATTGTATAATGAAAGCTTTTTGCTGCTGAGTAGGGATATTGACATTTGCTTACAAAAAGGTTTTTTTTTCTTCAATTGTTCTACTTTGTAGCTGTGGTGCTGAGGCTTTTCCCTTAATAATGGTTGTCCTCCGGAGGAGTGAGGGGGAGGGGAATAAGCTTGGAGTTGCAGGCAAGGCCATTTTGTCTCAGGGTATCATTTCGAAAGCTTCAACTCTTTGCATTGTGCCGTTTTCGCCGTCAGGATTTCCAAGCAGGAAAATTAATTCAACGAGCAGTTCTTTCACTGAGTAAACATCTCTGATTGCCACCCTAGACTTGATCTGATGGAAGCCACTGAGTCGGTCGAATTGCCCAGGCCTTCTTCAAGTCGACATGTGCAGATCTCTTCCGAAGTGGTGACCTTGCCGGAACTGATTTTGACGCTTCGCCAGGGAGCAATGGAGTTGCCAGAACGTGGCGATAAATAATAGGCGCCGACTTCCACGCTCTCCTCGGGTAAGTTTGCTTGTTCATTGTTATTTTTACCTGCCAGCCTAACGGACATAAGGTCTCCATACAGAGCTCCCAGGGTACTATATTTCTCTCTACTCGACGTTTCAAAAGCAGACGAAGAAGTGGGTAGTGCCGTGGGTCGATGTGTGCAGGGAGAGAGATCGAACTGCGCGCATGCGTGGAGAATAGGCTTTGCGGAGGCATGTCTGTACTTAGTCATACTGAAACAGATTAGTGGTGTCCCTGAGGGGACCTGGCCCTCCCTGCCATTGGTCAGAACTTTTCGAGCTGTACACTGAGCGGAGGTGAATCGTGGAAGGGCATTGTAGATCTATATGTGTATTTCAGTTAACGATTGCCCTTGGGTGGGAGGCCTGCATGTACTTTCATGATCCTACTACGGCGCGTTTGGCGAACAACATGTCCCGAGCTGCGTAATCGCGACGCTTGTGATCACATGTATTCCCCCTGGTGGAGCAGGAGTTGCTTGGACAAAGGCTTTGAAAATGGCCTGCGAAGTCATAAGCCTCCCGTAGACTCTAGGCCATGTGCGGTCCAACCCGGATATAACACTGATGTCGTGACGGCGACGTGGATGGACGCAGCGCCGACCTCCTTGGCGACCGATGATGATAAAAATTAATGGCGCAAGCTGATGCCCTGTAGGCCGCGTGCAATCGCGAGCGCCGCCCTGTCCGTGGCCATAAGAATGAGTGCACATCCAATGCAAAGATCTAGACCACTTCGATTGTTCATCGTCGCAGCCGACGTCGACAGGCTCTCTTTATATAATAACAATCAGTTCTCACGAGAACGATCAGGAGTGAAGCGGACGAAAACTCACCGAACAGTCCGGTAAGGATATGCGTGTTCATCTTTTGTCCGGCTCGTTCGCCTCCGCGGGGCAGTGCATCCCGCGTTGCTTCTCTACTACGAGACAGTGTGATAATCATGGCCGCCAGGAAAGAGAACGAACTGGAGGAGCCTTCTGTGACCCACGCAGAGTTGCCCGACAATTCGCTTGACAAAGGTCTGCTTCTGCCTGCTGAGGCTGCCAAAACGGAAGATGTAGCGGAAGGACAGCAGCTGCAGAAAGCCAGGTCGAGGTCTGGACAGAAGCGGTCCTTGCTTGGAATAACAATATTCCTTCTCTCAGGGGCCTTGTTCTCGACGACAGCTTTATTCGCAAAGCTACTGGAAGGCGTCTCCGCTTTTGAGGTGGCGTTCTCTCGTTGTTTCGTGCAGCTTGTGTGCATGGTTCCTTGTGTTCTGTACTTTGAAGAAGGATCACCCCTGGGACCAAAAAATCAGTTGCCATGGCTTCTGGCTCGTGGGGTTTTTGGCATTTTGGCAATGTCATGTACTTTCTACGCGGTCAAGCACCTTCCAATCGGAGACGCCACGGTGCTGGTCTTCATGTCACCGATCTTCACTGGGATTCTTTCACGCTTGCTGCTTGGAGAGCCGTGGGGTTTGTTTGAAGCTGGAGCAAGCTTGCTCAGTCTTGCAGGCGTAGTATTCATTGCACGACCGAATTTTCTTTTTGGTGGCATAGCAAGCAGCGCAATCGGCAATCAAACTTTCTCATTGATTAATGCAACAGTGGATGCCACACACTCCAGCAGCACTTCGAACAGCAACAGTGCTATACCTGTGTTTGTCGCCTTGTTAGCAGCTGTCTGCATGGCATGTGCGTTCGTGGCAGCGAGGAATCTTGGCGGCAAAGTTCACTACTTGATTGTGACTATATACTATGGCTTGGTAGGCCTACCTGTGCTGGGAATCACCAACGTTACCTTGGGTACGTTTACTATGCCTGAGAGTTCACGGGACGGCGTGTTTCTTCTGTTGGTTGGCCTATTTGGGGTTGGAGCACAGGTGATGACCAACAAAGGTCTTGCACTGGAGCGCGCTGTTGTTGCTGCGCTTGTGCGGAACATTGACGTCGTTTTGGCGTTCACTTTCCAAGTTGTCATTTTTGGCGAGAGAGTTACTGCCTGGAGTGCTCTTGGAACTGTACTAATTCTGGTGGCAACCCTGTCTATTACCTTGAAACGGTATAGGGAGGAAAGTGAGAAAGACTCTAAAGCTTGACTCTTTGCTTAGATCTTCTGCTTAAAACTCCTCATCCTCCTCCTTTACAGTCGTTCTTTTCACAAGCCAGCTGTAAAGAAAAAAAGAGGAAGAAGAAGACAACCTTCGTGTTCTGTGTTGACTGATCATTCCCTACACTTGCAACCTTGGCTGTCGCAGAACTACAGTCAACTATATTAGACACCTCATTTACACATGTATCCCAAAATTTAATGAATTTGCACACAATTTATTTTAAGTTATAATCATGCATCAGCTGGAAAACTCAGCATGGTTTTTCTGGGAATGCTGAGTCCCATCGCGCTGGTTCAAATCGGTGTGCCAATGTCAACGTGTCATTGTCTGTTCCAGCTCTAAACCTTGGCCGGGGGCCAAAATTCGCGTGATTGTCGGAAAGAGCAATATGCTCATCATCTTCATGCCCATGAGCTCTTGAGGCATCGATGACAATTACTATTCTCAGTTGTGAGAATTTTATTGATGGGTTCGAAGGCGGACAAGAACGGTACAAAAGAAAAAAGACGTTTCGAAGTACTACTCCTTCCTCAGTTTTTATAGACACTAATTGTTAGTTATCCAGAGAGGCTGTGAGTTTGCTGAAAAACATGGGGAGGCTTTATGCAGGAGCACCTCACGGAGGTGTTTTCGCTAAGAGGTGTTCTCAAGGTACACCTCAGTTAGGAAACTTGAGGTGTTTTTCTGACCTTGGGATCCTCCAAAAAGTGACTAGAAAGTAGGAGAAAGAGGTGGTTTCCCTGAAGTGAGTGGCGATCGAGTAGAAAAAAAAAAGAAAAAAATTCATCAGAAAGAAGAGGAGGGAGGAAAAGTGTTTTTTTTTAAGTGAGTGGCCATTGAGTAAAAAAAAGTCATCAGGAAGCACAGGAGTGAGGAAAAAGAGTCACAGTGAAGAGACGATCAGATAGGAAAAGGAGGCGTTTTCCCAACTCTGCCAGATAGGAAAATGAGGTGTTTTCCGACTTTGCTGCCAGTTAGGAAAAGAAAATACCTTTTTTGTACCGGTTGTATCCCCGTGAAGTGCTCTTGTTTATAGAGTGTGTTCTAGGTGCAGGCCGTGAAGGGGATGAAGGGTGTGGGGGAGAAAAGCTGTATGTGAGTAGATGCAGGTGTGGGAAAATAAAAGAGGAGGGTGTGTTTGAAGGTGAAAAGAGTAGAGTTAGGTGAGTGTGTCTACTCGGCAACATGTGTCTTGTGTAACAAGGTATACATCGGCCTCACCACCCGCGTTTTACATGAACGCGCGAGGGAGGATACGTCATGAAGCCACGCAGACGCTTCTGTACTGATTCAGTGAACACTACTGAGAAGACCACCCGGGACTCGCACCAAATGTCAAGTTCGCGGTCAAAACAACATCATGACACTCCACGTGGAAGAAGCCCAGACAATTAAGGCGATGAAGCCAGGACTCAACCGCCACACAGAAGATATGAGTACAGGCTTTTTGCCGTGATTCTTTGTTGCAGCACAACATGTCATGCATTTACACCCTCTTTGCACTTCAACACACTCACCAAACTCTACTCTTTTCACATTTAAACACACCCCCTCTGTTCTTTTCCCACACCTGCACCTACTCACACACTGCTTTTCTCACCCCCTTCATCCCCTTCACACCTGCACCTAGTACACACTCCATAAAGCCTCCCCATGTTTTTCAGCAAACTCACAGCCTCTCTGGATAACTAACAAGTGTCTGTAAAAACTGAGGAAGGAGTATAGTACTCCGAAACGTCTTTTTTCTTTTGTACCGTTCTTGTCCACCTTTGAGTCTGTCAACAAGATCAGTCTTGCTACTGAAAATGCGAGTGGACTGTAAAAAGGCATCAGCTGAATTACTATTCTGCTTGTGATATCGATTGACTAACCTGCTCATGATTTATTACGACACCTGAACTACACCCCTTGTGATGGCTTATGCTGAGTTGCTAAGTTGTACTGTTTATGATTTGTGTTACCCTTTTGTTTGTTTGTTTGTTTGTTTGTTTTTAAGAAAAAAAGGAAGAAAAGAAACCGCTGAACTTTGTTCAAATTAGCAAACTCTCTTGCAAGATGTTTGCTCAGTTTAAAGGAACTGAAGAAAAAACTCCACGAACCGTAATGTTTGGCTGAGCTGGTGCTGACCTCAAGGCTCTTCAGCAG
Source organism: Clathrina lutea (assembly GCA_028571005.1). Lineage (NCBI taxonomy): Eukaryota > Metazoa > Porifera > Calcarea > Clathrinida > Clathrinidae > Clathrina > Clathrina lutea. The sequence continues at coordinate 5,975 of JAOWAR010157524.1, forward strand.
TTCCTGAAAATACAGCACTGGCAGGTGATCAGCTGCTTTGGGACCGGCTTTTTTATAGGTTCTGACATCTACTGTCTGTTAGGAAGTTTGCCAATACCAGAAAGTTGCCGCCAGGTAAACTTATGGCCCTCCGCCCAAACAAGCCTTGGATATCTCAGTTTTACATGCGATGCAATACTGGTTCAAACTTGGCTTCTTCCTGGCAATTTGATGTGCCGAGAGATGCAGAGCTTCCAAAACTTTCCTAGTCATGGTTTATCTGCACATTTGTAAAGAAAAATTGCCAACTCCGTGGTAGAGACCGGGACTCCAACCTGTGGCACCAAATCGCCGCGGGCCTGGCAGAGGAGAGTCGGCCTTATTGCCCACTATGCCATCATGTCATCCTTAAAAACAATGGGCAATGATGCAATTATTGAACTGAAGAAGTCGCCACTTAAAAGAACGTTAACATTTCGCCCTCAAGGATTAGCTTCTTTAGCACTGATCCTGAGCTGAAGACGCCCGGCCTTGAGCTGAAGAACCCCGGCCTTGAGAGCGAAACGTTCTTTTAACTCACTTTAGCTAGCCTTTCTCCGATGGTACTTTTAAAAAATCCTGCTTATTGATTATTCCACAGCAGAATTAAGTTCCAAGTTTAATTCCTGCACCGGCCTCTTCCTCTCTCTTTCTGGCCACAGCCTGGTGAAATTGATACATGCAGTGTACACAATCATACCAGCTCCACTGTCCTGTGCATATTCCCATGTGCATGCCGTCAGGCGCGGCAAGCACTACTGTGTCCACAAAGAGAAAATTTATTTATGATCATAAGTACTATTCTATTTCAAAACTGAAACGCACTGTTTGTTATCTTGAAACTGCTCTCATGCTCAGTGCCATGCATCACGCACACGTGATCCGGGATGCATATGTGCATAATATTATGTGGATCTCATGCTGCTATGGTTACCGTTGCTTTGTGCGTTATTATTTTTTAATTCAAATTATTTCGAAGCGCTATATATACGTATGGGTAAACGGACTAGCCGTATAGCCGCGCGGAAGCGCTACCATGCGCGGGGTTACGCGCGATTACGGACATCGCAATCGTGCTGCTGATCTGATCGATCGTGTGCATCTTAGCCATAGCGTCAGTCAGCAAGAAAGGGGAACATGGGGAACAGCCGCCGTCCCTACCTAGCTCTGCAAGGCCTGACCAAACCACGTACCGAAGTTGATATCGATGACTGTCCATCACGGCATCAGTTCAATGCTTCGTGATTTTGAACACACTAGCCTGGCAATGTCCAACTAGTGCGCGGACGGGCCTCGTTCTCACCAGCAGGATCGACCTACATCTAGGTTGAAGCTCGTACCGATACAGAAGAGCGGACTTCGTGATGGCGGTGCCGAGCTATTCCGGGCTGTCACGTCTTAGCGATGTTGATCTCCTGCTAATACGCCTGTCTCAGCGACTCTCCACCGAAGAGGTTCGCACGGCGCGCCGACACTCGTCGCAGCACCTGCCTACAGGCGCCCGCACCTCGCCGTCGCTAGCTCCCATCGACTGGCTCCACCACATCCGCAGAGCCACCGCACACTGGCCACGGAATCATTTCATCGACGAGCTGTGTCGAATCTTTTACATCCTCCTGCGCGACGACCTGGTCGGGCGGGTGATGGCTCCATTCTATGGAAACCGTCTGACGCCGGTCGGTGCGGGAAAGTTCGTCGAGCCAGTCGTCGGGGCAGGACACACCGCCCTTGTCGGAGCTGACGTCGACTCAGCTCGTCTCTCCCTCCTCTTCGAGCAGCTCAAGCCAGTCTTATCGTGCGAGAAGGTTCGCGTCATGATTCGCACCAGCCCCCTCTCCGACGATGTTCAGCAGCAGCTCGTCGATCAGGGATGCGACGCAGAACGTTTCTTGAACTGCATGTGCTCGGGTGGACATCTGAGCACCGGCGACCTTGATTACCTCTCAGTGTGGCTGGAGGAGATGGGCTTGCCAGACGCCTTAGTCCTTGTTAGAATGTTCTGGGAGGAGCGCACCTCCCTCTCACCCATGCCGAATGCACCGGCCTTGGGCGGTTCTCCAGGTTCTCCAGGAAGCCACAGCAGCGAGCAGGTCACGATGATGGATGTGGATCCAGGGCTGCCCTCTGTGCATGCTCCCGCAGATCAGCCTCAGTCGGTGAAGCGTCCAATGCCAGTTGATGTGGCAGCTGGTGAGGTTTTGTGGCCACCTACACCTCCTGCCAAGAGACCTTTTGACCCAGCGACAGGCAATGACGACAGCAGTAATATGGATATCAGCTCCGACCGTGTGCAAATGCCTTGTTCGGAAGGGAGAATTGTTTCACCGGACCGAGATACCAGTGGAACTTTGTTGACACCGGTAGCATTACCAAACCGGAGTGAAGTAAATGTTGTCTTTCCGAAGCCATACACAGTGCCAATCGTGCCAGCAGCAGAAGCCGTGCTTTCGACAAACACACATGGCACTCATATTCCATCAACTCAACCTCTCCCCCCCTCACAGCCGCCTGACAGCTCATCCACATCAACTGGTAATATTGAAGTTGGCCTGGGTGTGAGTACAGTTCTTCATCCAGAACCAGGAGGCCAGCATGATGGTTCTTCCTCGGCAAGAGATCAAAGTCCAACTTCGGGTCTTCATCCTTCAATGGGAAGGAGAACACCAAGCAGTTCTAGCCCCTCACCACCTAGCTCTGCACCCACTGCTCCAGGCATCACTGGTCCGATATCAACCTCAAGGACTCCTGGCCTCCTCCCAGGTCACGTCACTGTACCGGTGGCGGGGAGAGGACGCGGATCAGGACTTGGCTCAAACTCTCTTCCCAGGCATCATGGCACAGCCACCGGCATGCTGGGTTTGAGGCCAAACACACCACAAGTGGGTGGTGTTGGCATGGCAATAGCGACGACAGTTCCGAAGCGAGGCAGAGATGGTAATCACTCTCCGCTACGACCACCCCTCTCTGGTCATTCCTCCAAAGCAAGGCCAGCGTCCTCTCATGCCAATCGTATTCTTGCTGTACTTGACCGTCCTGCTGCGCTGAGGACACCTCCATCGCCGCCAAACCCGCCCAACGATGGAGCGAGTCCCTGCACATCGTTGCGTACACGTCTGAAGGAGCTGCAGACATCGATGGACGCTGAGATGACTGCTTCAAAAACGAAGTACATGCGTATGCAAGAGAAGGAAGCAAGAGTAGAATGTCAATCTCCGAGCATGGGGAATGGGGAAGGGAAGCAATCCCCAAGATCAGGGCAGGGCTCTGAGGGGCCAAGCAACGAGCCCCGTCAAGTGGAAGCATCAGATGTTGTCCTATCCCGACCTGGTGCGACAACGCTAGATGGTCAGCCACTGACTACAGGTTCTGGCAGGGAGAGTTCTGACCGTAACGGGGAGACCGCACCGAGCGATGGTCCAGCCGACCAACCGATGAAAGGTCCTCCTCCTCGCGACACTGAAGATACCTCAACGGCAATGGTGCAGACACCATCGTCTAGCTCATCATCCCTCTATCCCAGGTTAGACGAACCATCAACACGATATCTGACTGACGTTGAGCAATATCTATCCAAAGTCAACGAGGGTCCTGCTGCGCAGCTTCTAACTGCCGAGACAAGTCCCAGTCCTGGAACCAATGCCGGTCGGTCACTGGCACCTGGAGAAAAAGCTCATGTTTCGTTAGTCCGTGTCAAGATAGAGCCGAACGCGGAAGCGACTGCCGGCACTGCTGCTTCTGTCCCAAGCAGCTTCAGTCCAAGGGAGAACGGTGACAGTTCCTCGTCCGATGAGTTCTTCTCTGCCGAAGAAAGTCCAGATGAATCAGAGCCAGCAAGAAGAGTGCTTCGCTCTAGCATACCAACAGCAGGAGCAACTTCAAGTCGTGGACGCGGCAAGCGGCGTCTGGCAGCGAAGGGAAAACGGAAGAAGAAAAAAGTGGTGGTCAAAGGAAAGAAATTGGAAGGAAATCTGGAGAGTGTCTATCTTCACACTATGTCAGGGAGTGGCGCGAATGCCTCCGCACCACCTGCTGATGACGATGGTGCAATGGTCACCAATCCAGCCACGGCTGCCCAGTGCGAGGATCAAAGTCGGATCTGTCGGGTGTGCATGGTCAAGGAGAGGCGAGTCTGCTTACAGCCGTGCCAACATGTAGTGATGTGTGTGGAATGTGCGGCACGCTGCCGCCTGTGTCCGCTTTGCTCAGCAGAAATCTCCTCTAGACAGGAAGTCATTCTAGGCTAACTTTATGTAACAAATCTAGACACCTGGAAGCAGCCTCAAGGCAAAGACTATTCGTCATGTAAAAAAGATGTGTATAGCTCATTCTAATTATTATAATAAAAAGGAAAAATTCGCTCTGCCCGTCAGAGCTAGCGTGCAGACAGTGACTTCTGGTTCAACAGCAATGGCTTGCAAAACCTGCATGACAAGGTCTGAGATTACTGCGTCAGAAGAACGAAAAAACTGCATGACGAGGTCTGAGATCACTGTGTCAGAAGAATGAAGGACTATTGTCCTCGGTCTTTACCTGTCCGGGTTTCAGCACTGTTGGGGATGGGTCAAATGTTTGTTAGTCAGGTTATTGAACTGCCCTTCAAAATGGGGTCTTTTGGTCATCCCGACTTGCAACTTCCAGTCACAGACAGTCAAAATCTTTATCAAAAATAGAAAATAGGATCAGTCACTAGCCACCTAAAAACTACAAAACAAGGTGCACACTACTACCTACAACAACATCACCTCAAAGCTACCAGACAA
>JAOWAR010157535.1:0-17752 GCA_028571005.1 Clathrina lutea
ACACACACACACACACACACACACACACACACACACATGGACACAGGAAAGATCTAAGCCTGTACGCAATGGAGGAAAAGCACGTATAGGTTGCTTGGCGCTGTCGTTCGATGTTCGGCTGGAAGTCGCAACGTTTCTCCGCATGTGCATCGCTCGGAGCACGGACTAGCTTAGCAAAACGTTCACTTCTCAGGGAACCCACTCCTGCTGCGTGCGAAAATGGGCCGGACTGAGCTAGGTCTTGCAGGGCCAGAAAGGATCCGTCGAGTATGCGTCCGTACAAGTGAAGCAAAGGGTGAAGCCTGTCCTTGCCGGGCGACAGGAAAGCGAAGACAGAAGTTACACACAAAGCAGGCCTGGACAGCCACCGCACAATTTGATCCTGTTTAAATCCGCAAATTACGCCGCGCTCTTTGCCCAGAAAGCCGAATCTTCTGTTGACGCCACGGAGTTCGAACTTTGTTGGCAAATTTTTAGGGCTTGGAGTTTTTCTGCCGCCAAGCCAGCGGCCTCAAGTAAAGTCGCACCGTGCTAAAAGTCACCCCAACACCTGTAAGAACGCGAACACGCGGTAAACCCGCATTTCCCTCACACAAAGGGAAAGGGGAGCAAAATTTGATTCACCATTCAAGCACGAGAAAAATGTGACACACAAAGGGAAATGTACCTGCTTCGAAAGACCTGTAACGGACATCCACACAAACGCACACACGTAAACAAGGCGCGTGCGCATGTAGCCACCGAAGTCCGCAAAGTATGCTAAATCTCGCCTCACATATTTCAATTCGCGGTCCAAAACTATTCCATTCAGTGATTTGTGTAAAATTTTTGGATGTCTGGCCATTCTATTGTATGGTTCTTCCGAAGCTCAGTTAGCCGCAACGCAAGCCTCGCTCATTCTCTATTATTAATCCGTGAAGTGTGAGCATCCTTGAAATAAACAAGAATACCCAAGAGTACACAAGAATTTCTCCAATGCCTTCTAGGCCCACACGTTTTGTTTCCTTTTTAGTTCTCAGAACTTTGCCCAAAATTTTGCCCTTGAATTCAAACTCCTCCCTTACAATGGAGGTCTTCAGCCTGGTGTTCAGGTACAGGCAAGTACATCTGCTTTCCCAGCCATGCGGAGGAAACTAATGCAGACACCGAGCACCTTAGATCAACCGTTGGGCTTACAAAAAAAAAAAAGAAGGAAAGGGAAACCAAACCTACACCCTCACATCACAACTTCACATGCTCAGCACGACACGAACCTCCAAAACACCTGTGTAGTTCTTCCATCATCTTTTCACGTCTTCTGCGCCAATCTTCACACACTCAATGTCCCCTGTTGTACTCTGAAACGTTTCTGCCTCTCGATCAATGACTTCTTTCAGCCCCAGAAGGGCGCTTCACCTGGAAAGTCTAATTGACAGGTGCTTTCTTACGGAGACGAAGCCAGAGAGAAAAGGAGAGCTCGAGAGTCCCAGCCACTACATTTCAAATAAACGAAAGAGAGAGAGGGGGAAATGTTTCTAAGCTTACTGCGAGAGTTTTTTTTATGGAAGGAAACGTTCGTTCGTCAGGAGTCAGACATCAGGATGTCAGGTGTTTACGTAGAAAGAGCGACCGCACCGGGCAAAGGCCACTCTAGGCATGGGCCTCCTACGCGGTCAGAGAAAATTTTCGAACATTTTCTCGAGGGATAATCCGAAGTTCTCCAGAATTTTCCACCCTCATTTCCGGTAAGGGCCTCTTCCTGTACACGTCTGTCGTAGTTACGGCTGGCTGACACTCACTCACTGGATGGCATGAGGGGAATCGAATTGCACTGCTGGTCCGCGGGCTTGCATCGCTCCAACTCGACCGTATTTGGGTGCAAAAGAAATATATTTGAACCGATCGCGTGGGCACGTTGCATTGGCCGGATGATCCGTTCTTTTCCGTGTTTGCGGTTGCGGCTGGGCCTCCGCGCGAAAGGTGCATGGACGTGAATGCATACGTAAGTAACATCGGTGGTGCTTTTCGGCCGTCTGACCATATTTAGAAAAAGATGTCGCACTTTAGCCAAACAGCGTTCGACTACCTGCAGTGCCGTATTATGAAAGTTTTTTTTCCTATAATATTGTGGCGAGTTTCGCATGGATTGGCTGTCATAGTAACTGGCCTTGAAAGTGGTTCATTGAACGGCCGCCCCACTGTCCAAATCATGGAGGTTTCAGCTTTCTCCTCGTGGCTCTCAGCTTCCGGCCGGGAGACCTCGTTGTCAGCTTGCTAGAGATCTGTAACTGGCAGCTAGCTCTTCGAGCAGTCTCGAGATGTCGGGCCAAGGCTCTCTTGGTCTGTCGTACGCCGACATCAAGTCGTTGAAAATGAATGCTCTTAAAGGCCTTGTGCAAGCAGTTTTCTGCTATACCGGTCACAGGTCACGTGACAAGGCAAGACGTGCTAGAACTTGTTTGTATTTTTTCCTTTTCGACTTCGGGAGCAATCGCTTCAGGATCGAGCGCGAAAGTGTTCCGAGGAGAAATGTGCTCTGCCCCAGCGTGTCTGGGAGGTGTACCGCCGGCTCCCCTCTTCCACACGGATAACCTCCCTCCGGGAGTTGAATATGGACCTGCAGGAGGCGGTGGGAGACTGTGGGTTTGTACGCCATCTGTATGAACTTTCCGATGTGCAGCCGGCTGCGGACTACACTCATGGCGGGCATTCATCACTGCGAGACACCGTGGTCCAGGATAGTCCAGTCTTATTTCCGGCTGCTGAGGTGGTGTGTGAGACGGATTTGGAAAAGGTAGTAGAGGAAGGACTACTCGGCAAAGCACGGCAGAAGCTGTTTCTTGTCCTGGATGCGGCCGTTATCGCAAACACAAGGCATGTCAGCCGATCGCTGCTGGATGAGAGTTACGCTGATGTCATCAGTGGACTGAAGGTAAGCTAGTGCTGGCTTTCGCTGTTATAGTCTTTTCTTTGCTTTCCTCACCTCTTATTTTATCTTTACAGGCTATGGGCTATCATCTCCAATTAGATGTTTTTTGCTACTGGTTTTGAAAGGTTCAAGACGAATGCGATGCGCGCGTTTGGTTCTGGTGTGACTACAATTTGTCCCAGTATCATCCATCCCGGTCGCAGCCTTTAGGAATGTCACTGAAAGCGCCGAAAATTCAACGTTTGGTGACCTTGACGCTACCGTTTGTCGGGCTCATTTACATGAAAGCCTGAAACCCAGCAGCTATTCTGTTGCGATTGCCGACCGGCCTTGGTCGAATCAGCGCTGGGACTCCAAGCGGACGGAAGCGAGTTTCAGCAGTGGAGCTTTTCAAAACTTGGCGAAGCACCAGTTAGTCAGTTAGTTCATTCCCTAATCAAGTTAACTCGTTGTGCAGCGAAAGAAGGCGATCGCTGGCATTGGTTGCGGATTGTTAAATGACTTTGTTGACTCCTTGGCCGCAGCAGCCCAGCCGTTCCGGTGTCGAAAGGGTAATTGTTGGCCGTAGGTTGCATTCCCACCGGAGGCAAAGGTATTCTTTTCCGCTCCCAGTCTATCTGCATCCGTGGGTGGAAAGTACCATTCACGTTTCTCATTCTTAATCTTCTCTGCCTCTTGTCGTTTTCTTCGATATCAATCTATAGGAAATACTAAAGCGGTTCAAACTGGCCGCTTTCTCTTCGATCGAAAAGTAAAACTTCGATATTTGGGAAGCAAATAGTGCCCGTTTTGAGCGTTTTCTGAAATACATATTTTGGTCAGGGGGAAGGAAGGACAAAAGTACTCCACGTCCGAAACCTCTAATATCCTAACAAGGAAGACTGCGAAACCTCTATTATCCTAACAAGGAAGACTATTTTAAAGGGACCATGCGACCGTCTTGCGACTCCATTAGTTTTTGCCAAGAAATGATTTGTTTCATTGGGATACGCGTTCTTCATTGTCGCCACCACGGCCATGGCAGGGTCGATCAGGACGAGAGGTTGTCTGATGATGAAAGGCGTTCGGCCGAAAACGGGCAAGATCTCTACTTTTTAACTGCCCCTTCGTCCTTGTTGTTAACAATAAATACTCTGTGTGTAGAACTTTTCATTGTAAAGTATGTTGTTATGGGAAAAAGTCTGACTTGTCGCCATGAAAAACTAAAGCTAAAAGAGCAACAGCAGTGGGTGCGTGTGCGTGTTTGTGCGCGTGTGTGTCATAACTTGATGATGTAAAATGTAGTTGGACCCAACGGAAAGGTAAAATCGGACCAAGGGGTCAGCACTTCTAAACAAACAGATACTGCGGGGAATTTCTCACAGCGACTAACGCAGAACTTGAACAAAGTTAAATTTGTGTTCTTACACCGTCAGGTTTGTTAGTGTGCGTTTGTCTGCCTGCTTCGGTACACCACATGAGATATTTGACGGCCTGGTAACTTATCTAGTAGCGCAAAGAAAGGATTAAATTATGTATTGCTTAGTTGACTTGCTCAATTTGTTTTTTTGTTGGTTTATAGATATATCTGTCTGCATTCTCTCTCGGGGTTTTAAGTATATTGGCATGGCGACTGTGGTTGTCTTATCCTCTATCTTGTGCAGTCGTGTCTTGAGAAGAGGTTTTCGGAAGAGATGGTGAGGTTCGTGCTTGGTTTGTTCAAGCGAGGTCAGACAACAGCGGAGCATGTCAAAACACCCGGAGCTCAGGCGATGCAGTTGTGGCAGAACAGCCTGAAAGCCATCAACCTTGGCGCTGCTGTGGGCTATGTCATCACCCGGGCGAAGTGAAGGTGCACATCTCCTTCAAGAAGAGATCCTGCCTCATGACGCCTGAAATAATGGTTGTCTCTTTGAACAGGCATATTTTTAAAGCAGTGAAATGCCCTACTTTGGATTAGAGGCGGGACGAAGAGCTAGCAACTTGTTGCGTTAGGCTGGCAATCGGCAATACATTGGCTGCCAGTATGTTCTTCTGGCTGCACTCCTGGCAAGAAGACTGTCAATCGGAACCCGACAGAGCCCTACGTTCAAAAGGAGACGATCAAATACTGAAGTAGTACAGGTCCTCATGCAGCACCCGAAACTGGTTACTGACATGATTCGGTCTCATTGGCATCCGCAACGGGTTAAGGAGGCTACCAGCTATTGTCATTCTAACCAATAAAGAAACACTGCAAAATTAAAAAGCCTTCTAGCAAGCAGATAGACACCAAATTGTAAGGACCCAAATGACAAGCATGCATTGCACGAAAGTGATTAAGTGGACTTCGTTACTTTTTACCGCAGCTTTCTGTAATACATGTTAGGAGTAGGTCCATAAAAGCACAAAAAGTTATGAGAAATTTGAGGTAAGCCATAAAATGGAGAAGAAACAAATGAAGGAAAGGGTACATGATTCAATTCAGAAGGCCACCTCAACTCAGTGGTCTGACAGGCGCCTAACCTCATCATCAGAAGGGTCCTGCACAGAACATACAATGCAACAAAGAGCAAGTATCAAAACTAGAATTTTGTCAGCTTTGAGGAATTTGATTTGATTCGACACACTGACCAGCTGCTCCTGTAAAAAAAGTCGATAAGGTGAATAAAAGTACACACTCATTTCCATACGGGGAGCATGAAAATAATAACAATGTGTGGCAGCAACAGTTCTGTGTTCTTTGTAAGAGATGCAATCTACTGATCTTGACATGAGCCATTTCCAGAAAAACTGCATCGGACACTTACCCAGGAGCTTTGCCATACTTGAGAAGTCGCCAGTCACCATTTCCTAAATTACATTCTTCTTAGTGAGAGTGAGATATTCTCATGCCTTTAAATTTAATTTAGACTGGCAAAATTTTACGTTTCAGGGGAATGACCACCAACCTACAGAAGAGAGATCGGGCTGTCCGAGCAAAGGCTCTCTGATGTTCACTTGCCTCAAGAAAAAAAGGAGAGAGATATATAGACATTCAAAGGATTCTGTCGTGTCATACTCTTCCCCCGGAGTATCGTGTGTTTTATCTTGGTTAACAAGCAGCGGCGCCATTTTTCTTTCTACGACACGTCAGTCGTGAATGCTTTCGTCTTGCCCTGTTTTGTTGTCCCTGCGACATGTTTTTTCAAACGGATTGAACAATGTAAAAAGTGTTGCCCGAACTTCTGCGAGTTGCAGAGTTTATGAGAAAGGGCAGCGCCCATCAATTCTGATTCTTGTAGACTGAGATTCTACAATTTTTTTATGGTTTCCTTTCTACGGTTTCCCGTTTTCGTGGTGATAAGACTGGAAATTCTTGATCATCGGCTCGACAATGCTTCTCCGTGGTGGGAAGAACACCGATTCGGAGTTCGAATCGATGTCGTCTAGTTGTCAGAGCTCGAATGAGCTGATTGAAGCGTGGATGGCGGACGTCGCCTACCCGCACAGTGAGGGCGATCGAAGCTCGGCTGATCAGTCGGACAAGGAGTCCGTGAAGAGTCGGGGTGGATTCTCCGTGTCTGTCACGAGTGAGACAAAGTGCTCGGTGGCATCGAATGTGTCCTCGGCGAGCCAGGCTCATGAAGCAAGGCTCCAAAAAATTCTTGACGAAAAGAGGCTGCAGCAGCTGCAGAAGGCAAAGCAGCGACGACTGCAGCGTTCCTTGTTGGATCTAGAGAACGAGGAGGCCGATGCGGCGGAGCTCGCGGAGCTTGCAGCCATCCGTGAAAGTGTTATGGTCATTCATGGTGAGATCTCTCTCTTAGCTCTTCTCTCTCTCCTCTCTCTCTCTGTCTCCTCTCTCCCCCTATCTTCCCTCTCTCACTCCGTTTCTCTCTCTCTGCCTCGCTCCTCTCTTCCATTTTCCCTTCTTGTATGGGGAATGATAGCTGTGGCTGTAATAGCATCTCAGCCAAGGTTGTGGTCGCTTCTATTTTCTAGTTTGTGGAGATGCTCCGAGCCGGACGTTTGTTTATTGTGAGCGATTGTCAGCTGCAGCAGTCACGGCAGTCGGCAGCATGCGGACGGTCACCAGTCGTATAGTTGGTGAATGCAGTTAATGTTCAAGCAGTCTGGGATATGTATAAATCTACGTACACCCTGCTACTATGGATACAGACTAAATCTACGTACACCCTCCTACTATAGATACAGGCTAAATCTACGTACACCCTACTACTATGGATACAGGCTAAAAACTCCGCGCGCACCCTTCTACAACAACACAATCTTGTTGCGACCCCACAAACTGCAAACCTCAGTGGTCGAAACAACATTGAGCACGAGGAAAAAGCACGGTGACCTGCCATGGAAATCGAAAACCATGAGGCTGCGAAAAGTCGTGGAAGACGGAAGGGTCATGGTCTAGTCAATCGAACACTTGACAACCGAAAGCACTCGAACACGCAAAACCAACGAGTAAAAGCTTTGGAGAGAAGAGATGTGACCGTGCACGAAGGAAATATAGTGATCAAAGAAAATTTAATGAAGCTCACACTCCATGCCGGGACCGGGACTCGAACCTGCGGCACCAATAGACTAGCAGACGAGAGTCACCTGACTGTCCTCTATACCATCACGCCACCACACGGTCTGGAAGTTGGTAGTAGCGAGGGAAGACCGGACAAACCCTCGTTACTACCAACTTCCGGACCGCGGATTCCCGTGTGGACGAGATAGCCTGACCTTGAAACTACACCATTGCCCATCCTTTTGTAGTGTTGTGATGATGTAGCGGATATTCAGGTGACTCTCGTCCGCTAGGCGATTTGGTGCCGCAGGTTCGAGTCCCGGTCTCGGCACGGAGTGTGAGCTTCATTAAATTTTCTTCGATCAGTAAGAGCTTTCATGTTGAGCGTCGATTGATCCTAGATAACTATGAGTTCTTTGCCGACACAGCTCTTCGACTTCGGTCTCCTGTTGCTGGATTCCCACTGGGAATGGTAAGGATTTCGGCGCGCAAAGCTGAATTGGCCTCTAAAAGAACGTTTTGGTGGCATTTTCAACGCTTGGTTTCTCATCGTCAAACATAACGGCCCATAGCACAAAAACTACACAGTCAAAATGAAAATGGTGCGGTAAAAATCTCGGCAAGTCCTCTTCTTTTCGATGAATGCCACATTAAGGCCTACAAATCAGCAGCATGGTATACATGTACATCCAAGTCAATGCACAGCGTAGTGACTCCCTTCACCAAATGTATGGCAACTGCATAAGGTCAGTTGCATGTCGTGACGTCATACCATAGCAACAGGGTGTAGTTAGAATTAGAATCTCCCAAACTGGTTAGAGAATGGCCTTGTTTCCATAGTTTAAAAAAATTGGCAAACGGCCCCTCTTGGCTATGCGTTCAGAGCCTTTTTCTGTCTTTCCAAGTTTCTTCTTTCACCGAATTTATTGAAATGAGTGTCTATCTTCTGGCGACCACTGTACGCTTGTTTTTTACTGCAGATCAGGAATTTCGCTTTGGAAGAAGGGTGCTTGCCATCGTTTTGAAGATTTTGCCTTGGCTTCAGAGCAATGCAGAGCGATTGCCCATTTGAAGTGTATGCCGTGACATTGGAGACAGCACCCAAGGAGGGTTTCTTTTCACTTTCTTGCCTCGCTTGTCGAAACGAAGGAAAGGACAATAATGTGTGAAGGCAGAAGAACAGGCACCCATCCATTTACACGGTGTGCATGTCCCACGCGCGCACAACATTCAAGAATGAATAGAAGAAACATTTATGAATGTACAGCTTTGCCATTTTACCGAGCCACTGAAGATTGAACTATCATGATCAGGCTCTCTCTGTCTTTTCTGATCCAAGATCCACCCGTTAATAATTACTGCGACTTTTCAATACGTTGATAATAAGTAAACATGCTCAGGAAATATTGGCTGATAATTCCTCAGCTTAGTAACCATGGCAATCCAGGCTTCTGACTTTCTGCTCTGCCTTCAGTTTTCTCTTCCCAAATGACACCCCGCCATGATGCAGTTTCTGATTGCTGAGTAGCATCTCCAAGTGGTCCCATAGACCTATTGAACTAGGGCTGGGGTTTTCACAGCCTCCCTGCTTGCATCAGTTCTATTTGGCTAGGCCTAGGTAGGCTATGATCCCACCCACTACGGATTCCATTCCTGGATTACATCACAGGAGTAGGTCTAAATTTTTAGAACATGGACAATTTTCAGTCGTCATCGGGCAGAGGTCACATATCTTGCACTTCAACAGTAAGCCTGACTGCATCATTCCATACAGTTCCCATCAACAGCCTCACCATCGAGTTTCAAGTGCAATCGTTTCTCAGACGGAAAAGTTATTTGCTGTGTGCTCACCTTCATCATAACAACTAATTTCACTTTCACGGCTAGACAGAGAACTCAGTTACTGACAGCAATGAACAATCCACTTGATGTGCACACAAAACCCTTCCATGTCTCAGAACGTGTTACTCTAGCATGATGGACCAGCGTCTGAGAAGGTTTGAAGAGTTGAATTGTGTCTGCCTTTCGTACAGTGTATGCTGTAGAGTCTGCATGCACAAACCCATTCATGTATATCACTACATGTGGGTGCGCGCGCAAGAGTGCTTGTGTGGCTGCATGTGCGTGAGAAATTTCCTGTCTTTGGCATAACATGACATGGTCCTAGTTGTCAATGTGTATCAGCATGGCGCCCAATGCTGGAAACCAGTCATTGGGCTCCAGTCAGTTTTCAGCTGTGTGTCACTATGCTTGGTTCAAAGGTGACGATGGGAATGTCAGTGTGCAATCCGTTTTCTTGCTGACCTATGCTGGTGCTCAGTTATGCAATAGGCTATGCACAGGAGTGGGCCAAGTAGAGACCCGGCGACCAGGCCAGTGTGGGCGCCCTTCACCAAACCATCCAGTGCACCGATACAACCCCCATATCTGAAACCGACACATGTGCCAGCCACAGAAATTATGAGGGCAGGTACAATAGTAGCATGGAGGGCAACAGTTAAACATCCCCCACCTGTCTCAGCCATGAACCTGGAGTCCAGCTTCCTAATCAAATCCCTCACTGCACAGCACGCTTCTTCACCCCGGATTGGATTGTGACTCAGGTCCAAGTAGATCAGCCTGTTCTTGAACTGCAAGGCCTGGACTAGTTGTACAGCTCCCATGTCGGATATCACATTGTGGCTCAAATCCAATTGAGTCAGCGGAATGGTGCTCAATTGCAGTGCCAGAGCCAGTCCGCATGCTCCGTTGTCAGATATTCTGTTGTGGCTTAAATCCAAGTCAGTTAGGGTGTTGCTGGATGCTAGTGTTCGAGCCAGATGACATGCGACGAAGTCAGAAATTCCACTGTTGCTAAAGCATATCTGTTTTAAGCTTCCTGGTAAATTCACTACAATCTGCCTCCAAAGTTCTTCTGTGAGAAAACAGCCCCGACAGCTCCAGGTTCGCATACGTGTACATGTGCTCAAGGCAGTGGCAAGCCTCACCACAGCCCTTCCAGTATGCCCAGGTGTGTGCGCACAGCCTCTTGCGGAAGACTGAAAATCCAGGGATAAACTTCTGGTGTTTGGATAATTGTGTAGAACCTGTGCCACCAGCTCAATGTCTGAATCCGTGGCGCTAATCAGCCGAATGGAGTCTGAAAGCCAACGCTTAGTCAGTGACACCTTGCTGCCTGCCTCTCTCCTGCAGGCCAAATAGAGTAGAAAGAGCTGTCGGAAATTAGGACTGGTGGCAAATACTTGCTCAGAGACTTCCGTAGTAGAAGCACGTAGAAGCAAGACCCAGGATTTGAGGGAAGAACACATATACAAAAGGAGAAGGATCTGCTCTTGGATAGTCAATTGATTATGTATTACCTCGAGGCCCTGACGACTCAGCAGAGGGTAAAATCCACTTAGTGGCAGAATAAAAAGGCATGTCCTTTCTAGAAAGGACACGGTTCTTACTTGAAATGACAGTTCTCTCTTGTAGAGCTTGAAGTCGATGAAGGATAGCAGAGCTAGACAGGGCTTGCTAGGAAGAAGACCCGCTAGAAACTGCACAACCAGGTCGTTATGACGCCAGTCCATGCTTAGCTCTCCTATGACTTCCTGCAAAGTCCTCTTGCTCTGGATTTTGTCTAGCAGGTAAAAAGCGGCAAGGAACTCCTGCACTGTTAAGTGTTGGAATGAAAATTGGGTGCACAGCGCGCGGTCCATTTCTACCGTGCTGTATCTGACGAGAAGGCCTAGATTGAAGGCATCCGCCGAGCAGCTACCCTTCTTGCGCATGTATTCTCGATCGAAGATTATTCTGCGCTCGCTGTGTGCAAGCCAGGCTACCTTTCCTAGCTCTACGAGGATATGCCGAGATTTGCTGCTCATGTCCTGCAAGCATTTAGCGGACAGAACGTCTTCCTTTTCTAGGTCGGGAAGGTTGAGTCGTCCTTCGCTTACGGCTCGTTGTACCACCAGGGTTAGAAGTTTGGAGTAGAGAGCGGTTCTGGTTTTCGGTGGGCAATCCAGAGATACAGCAAACACATCGCAGATGATGAATGCCAGGAGAGGTATGTGCATGAGGGAAGCCAAGCTTGTGTTCTCTTCCAGCTCCTTTCGCAGTAGAGAGACAGCAGCTGGCTGTTGGCCAAGGCAGCGCTGAATGAATTCGTCTACTTGCTCCTCTGTAAAGCCTAGCAGTTCAAGGTTGATATCATAGTTTATAAAGTACCTTCGTGCTGCCAAGCATGGTCGTGATGTGGCTAAAACACAGGCCTCTGGAAATGCGCTGCCATCCAGCAGATGTCGCACAAATGCCCTCTCCTAATCATCTTTGAGCTCGTCGATCCCATCTAGTGCAAAAAGAAGGCCGCGTCCACGCCTAGAGAGAATTGATTTTGCAAACGCTTGGCATCTATCTCGAGACAGGTTAATTGGCAAAGACAGTAGCAGTTCCTCAAATGTTTCTGCTTGCTGCACCACTGGGTTGCGCAACTCAAAAACAAGGAACGCTTGGAAATGTTGTTGCCAAATCTCGCCATGGGCGTACAGACTGGCAAGCTTCTTCAAACAAGCAGTCTTTCCGCACCCTGCTGCCGCATACACACCTACCATACGGTGCAAGGGCTGCTGTAAGAGTATGCACCGTGTCAACTGCGATATCCTTGGAGTGACTTGAGGACACTGTAACTGGCCGAACTGAGCTCTCTTGCTGAGCAGGAAGGTGCAGAGGCATGAATGGCTGGCTTGGTGAAGAGCATGAAGCTTTGCCAATCGCAGAAGAGCAGTCTCACCACACCTTCTCCCTCCACACGCACGATGCAGCCTGGCCATGTACTGGCTTAGTGGACTGTCCTCAGGAATGGCAGCATGCGCCCCACTTGTCTGAAGTTCTGACGCCGTGTAACGTGACCAAGAAACTCTGACATCAGCTGTGCCTGTAGCTGTAGGATGTGCACACGCAGCCAGGCTAACTTCTGGCCTGAGCACCGAAAAACTGTCCTCAACTTCATCCACTGACAATGGGGGGTCTTCAACATCAAAAATATCCTCAATGTCCACTTTAGCCAGTGTGTTCTGCTGGTCAAACCTGCGTAGTTCGGCTTCACTGCTTGCCAAGCCGCCTGAGAGCAAACTGTCCATTTCTCCCTTGTCAATCACAGCCAGATGGCGGATTAAATTTGTGACCTTCACCCCGGCTGACTTATCTGCGATCCAGCCAAATGGTTGAACAACCTCTTGGTCTATGTTTCGGTAGAATGCACGCATTTCCTTATCGAAATCGAAAACCACGTCCGGTGGGTTCTGGCAAGCCTTCAGTATGTGGGGGCACTGGTGCTCGAGGGCCTCGATAAAGATGTCGAAACATTGACTAGACTTGGAATGGAGAGCATCCAGCAAAACTCGAGCTTGTTCACGAACGGTTCGCTCACTCATGATGAACTGGTAGTCATCGCTTGTTGTCTGAAACATGCCGGCTTGGACTAAAGTGTCAAGAACCTCGAGTGCTGGAATTGGAGCATTGAGGAAGAGGGCGCGATTGACTGTCAGCCATTCGATCTGATCTTCCCTGATCAATCCTGTTTCTGCCTCTGCCATCCTGCAGTCAGAGCAGATGGAAGAGAAAGAACAAAACTACTCAGCAAGCAGCAAGACCGGTTTACTAATAAATCCATACTACCAAGATACTGGGTGTTCACTGAGTATAATACCTATTGTCGACCTGTGCTAGTTGAATAACAAATTGAAGAGAAAAGGCTATACTAACATGACATGTTGCAATTTATGTATGACTATGTTGTTGCAATAAAATTTTCCAATTATTATTCTTACAAAGGAACGCAACTGAACAACAACTTGTATCACTATACAGTAAGTGATAATTTTTTTAAAGGAGCCTTGTAATTTTTTGTCATTTTCCAAACAAACGGCATTCGTTAGAGGAGAGGGTTTCTGCGCTGTTTGTTTGGGTTTATCAAGGATGCGGGAGGTTAGCGATATCGATCATCGTCGCTACGCATAGTCTACGACTTCTGGCGACCACCGTCGGTTAGCGCGAGCGATATCATCATCGCTACGCCGGCTGACGACCATTTGCATAGGGTACGTAGACTACTGTCGACCTCCGCATGTGCAAAGAGCGATCAAGCGCACTCCGTAGGATTTCTCGTGCTTCCGCGGCCACGTCTTTTTCCGCGGCCGATACTGAAGTCGATCAGGGCTGTCTGCATAATTATTAAAGCATGCAGCTCACAATATCACTGTTTTAGCAGGTCGAAACCTCCGACAAGCATTCTTTTTCCTTGCCGAGCTGGGACGCGCTCGCGCGCGAGGGGCCGCGCGGGGGGCGGGGGCAAATAAAATGTAACCAAGCTTCAGAAGGATGGAAGAAATCATAGAAAGTAGAGCGCATGGAAGAGAAAAAGAGGGGGAGTGGTTCAGGCCGGGGCTCAATGCTGTGGACTTACCGTGATCCACTGCAGGTCGTGCGCGAGCTGCTGGATCACAAAAATTAATTGCGTGCGTCGTCACCGTCAGACGAATTGCAAGCAGCCGCTTTACCGTGACGGGATAAGCTTCGCGTTTGACCACTGCAGCAACAGCCTCAATCCGACTCGATGCTGATCATGAATGCCAATCACAGCCTCAAGATAAGGGTGCCTTGACGCGACTATCGACCCGACATAGACTTACGCCAGGGAGAAAATGTGCATCACCACACCAGCAGCTTTTTCGCCGTCCACAGATGATCCCAACACTTCCCAACACTACATGTAGGACAGGAATGCCACAACAGTGCAGGGAAATATCAAAGGAAGGCGATGTTGGGAGGAATTCGCAAGCGAAACAGCCCAGCCAGCCTAGTCTAGCCTTGCGTTCTGAAGTAAAATCCTTGGGGAAGTTTGTCTGCACGCGCGCGGGTGTATATACGTAGCTTGACTCTATGTACATGTACGTATAAGCTGCTGCGCAGCGCTGCAGCAGCTCCCGTCGTCGTGCCTGCATGCGGATGATCATGATATGACCATGATGACATCACCGCGCACGGTGTTGTACTGTATAGTGTTCATGTGTCGCTGCATTATCGATATCATGGTGAGCTCGCCGCGGCAGCGCCGTCGCCAGCTAGCTCGCCCAGCAAACGCTCATGCATGGCAGTGACCGTGACGCGGCTTCGACTGGCGTGTTCGGTGCTGTACTGACGATGAGCCGACCCATGCGAAAAGGGGTTAGCGTGCTGTTTGGCGAAATTTACTTTCTTGGATATTCCGAAAGCACTACCCTCCCTGAAAATAGCAAAGCAAACAGAACCAAAAAACTTCAATTTTTCATGGAGTTACAGCTCGGGTTGCCCGGAAATCGAAGAATTCTCAACCAATGGATCGCAAGAGGAGAGCAGGTCATGTTTGTAGATGAAAGGCAAACTGGTCAACCAATCCCAGTGAATCGCAGCAATGAGTAAAGATGAGAATTATAAAACCTGAAAGAAAACATCAGTACAATGAATCTGGAGGCTTTTTGCTGGAGGTCAGAGTATGAGTGCTCCATCGTACAGAACAAAGTTGAAAAGAAAAGTTCAGAATTGCATTTGAGCTGAAAATACCTGATTGCGCAGCACACTTTACCTTTTTCTGAATGGTTTGTTTGATTTCTCTCACACAGCGATTTTAGTATACCTAGAATTATGCTCAGCCTTCTCGAGTCAATCATGGTAATGTACCAATCTTGCTCGAGTCAGGCGAAGTTGAACAGGCAGCGCAACAGGTAGAAGACTTCCACACCATTCTCTATATCATTGGCGACGTATGGACTACTCGTTGACCAAAGACTAGAATCATGATGGGCGGGACAATCGTGGGCCGACCACGAAGATGTAAAAAAAAAACAGGTATTCCTGACTTTGTGCAAGTTGCGCCACAACTTTTCCGACTCGCATTTGGCTGCATAAGTCAGCCAACAGTGTCGAGAGCGTTTTCTACGTGAGTCTTGTGTTTGGCCCATACATTGGGGGAGCCGTTGACAGCTGGGCTTCCAGGGAGAATAGGTCCAATTTTATGCCTGATTTGCTCAAAGGCTCGTATCCGACGCCACGGGTTATCATAGATGCAACTGAGTTCTCGAAAGAAAACCGGCCAAGATCGACTTACAAGCATTGACTTGGTCCACCTATGAAAACCGGAACACTATAGTTCTCGTTGGATGTAGCCGAATGGAGCCCATACGTTTTTCCAGATGCATGCGGTAGTCGCATCTCAGACAAAATTGAGTGGCTTATAGTGCCGAAGCTTGAGCGTGGCGAGAGCACTATGGCTCGAGGGTTTGACCTGGACGACCTGTTCCCTGATGGCGTAGAGTGCAACACACCTCCTTTCCTGGGTGGCCGCAAGCTGCTGGAGCCTCAAGTTGAGAACTCTTTGCGAATAGCCACCCTGCACATTCACGTTGAAAGAGCAATAGAAAGAACAAGAACGTTCCAGATCACGTCTTTCTCCCCGCTCATTTGCTGCCTTCTGAAAATCTCACCCTTTTTGATGACCCCTTGGTCCTTGCTGCAAATGAGGCTTCTGCTCGCCTTACAAAAGATAGGGTCCCAAACTATTTTTCCTCTATTCGTTCTCGCAGTAACTTTCTCACTTTGCTTGTATCTGGGCTTCTTTCCAAAAGATGCATGTGCTACGACTCTTGCGTTCTTCACTGATCATAAATGAATGCATGGGTTGTGGGGTTTTCATTCCATCACGACAGTTGATATTTTCACTGGACAGAGAAATGGTTGTTTACGTTTTTTCCGAAAAGTGGCGTCAGGTGTTGCTGGGTAGGTTTCTTTTCTTCGAGCATCTGCATTGACAGTTAATTATCTTCGCTGGACAAAATAGGCGACGACCAGTACTGGGAGCTGGTGCTATTGAATGTTTTTTTGTTTTTTGTTTTACTTACTTACTAGTTTGTTCAATAAGTATTCACTTGTAACTTGATTCAAAACAGAGCGAAACAAGAGCATAATTTATCATGTACAATAACCGTTTTTTTTTTCTCCACTTGTAGGAAGAAAGAGAAGAAATTAAGAACAGAACACAGAATGCACCTGATGATCAGCTGAGCGAATGGCGAGGGCTTTAGACTGTCAATCAAGGAGTAGTTTTCACAACATGTGCAAATTTTAAAAGAGCACAGCAGGAGAGAAGAAGAACAAAATGGCTGTTGCTTTGCAGTTCCTCCCTCCCCATCCTAAAAGCCACGTGCACGAAGACCTCTGAGCACTCACAAACACCCTGATCATAGACATTACAAGCAAGAACAAGATCTCCACCACTCTGCAATTAAGAGAAACTCACAATAGGCCCTAACAGATGTGACTTGCTCAGTAGTGCTGGATTTGTTTTAGAATGTAGCGCTGAAAAGAGAGAGAGAGAGAGAGAGAGAAAATGGCGACAACGTTTTGCCCCCTCCCCATGAAGAGAAATAACAAGCAACAAGAGAAAACCTTCGTTCGTCCATAAATATGGAACGTACATACATACTCAGTATCAAGTAGATACTCTAAGATGCAGTATTTAGTGTTAGCAAGCACAGATGTTGCTACCGAGTTGAGACAGTGCCATCCGCACTTACTCAATCCCTCCTAACTCGGAAGTTCCGCTATTTCCTATACTCCGCTTTAATCCGTGCGAAACGCAGAGCTTCCTCAGAATCAGCAGAGCGCACGACCACTGCTTGGCTTAATTGTCACTTATTTCCGAGCCATCTCCGAGTTTGACCAAAGCTGAAGCGGACCTCCTACACCGGAATTTCTCCCCACTCAAAGTGAATCCTGACGGATGAGAACGACTCGTGTGCTCGCCTCGCAGCTGTCAATTTCAATGGGAATTCCCTATGTTGAGACGTCGTCATGAGTACGTGCACGGCCCTGGCCGATCATGCACCTCCGCGGTTATACGTGCTGAGCACGTGAGACTGTTCCTATTCTCACTAGTCACTGGGTTAATAAAAATCGGTTTTATAGAGCCGAAAGGATAAAAGTTGGAATTAAAAGGCGTTTCGGCACATGCATTTCTTCAGTTCAAGCCGGAGCAAACAGATAAACTGAAGACGCGCGCCGATCTTTGTCAGGCACTCAGTGTGTGGACTCGATCGTGCACGTGGTCAAGGAACTGCTGAATACCGTGACTCTTTGGCATGCTCAAACAAGCCTCGTGTACATACACGTAATAATTACCGTCAGATGCGTTGACTACTGTCAATCATGTGGACTTGAGCTTTGAGGCTACACGCGAAACACATTAATTTTTGTAAAGGGGGCGAGCTGTACGCTCTCATGTGAGGAATTACAATAACCGGAAAGAAATCTCCATCTACTCTCGCAAATGTGTGTGTGTGTGTGAGAGACACAGAGAG
>JAOWAR010157536.1:0-10751 GCA_028571005.1 Clathrina lutea
CAAAGATCGCAAGACATCGTATTTTGGAACACCACGAAGAGAGGCAATCCCCAAAATGCAATAGTAATATCATTAAAAGGAAGTGACAATGGTGAACAAAAATTCTGAGCCGCCATTTTTCTTTTCTGATCATAACTCAGTCCAACCAACAGGTATCATCTGCTAGATTTCATCATTCATCCACTGGGTAGGTGGTCTTTACATTGCACAACTCAATAAATGTGTGACAGACATAATCAGACAGATGCCAAAGGGGTAGAACTACATTTGGAAAGAAAAATATTGGCTGTGGTGCAGATTGCCGCCAGAACGGGTAGCACCAAGTATCCTCGTCGACGAGTGCCCTTAACAAAGATACTTTCCCTGTGCCCTCCAAGCTGCTCTTCCAGGTTCAAAAGCAAACATGATGCTTGAGTGAGCGGCTGATGCGTGGGCTTGTCGAAGCCATTCCTCTAAGTCTTTGAAAATGTCCGCCAGCCCAAGCAAGCCAACAGGATCATTATTTGCAGATTTATGGCTGGCATGTGTAACGCTACCTGCATTTCAAGCTGTTTGTGGAGCTTGTCCAGTGCAATGTCTGACAACATAGACGTTGATGTCTTGAAGCCACACTGCGCGGCAGGTATCACACAGCCATACCGTCTGCCTGACTGACGTCACCTTGCATGCTAAACTGTACATTCCGAGGCCGATGGAATGAACTGGGCTAACCGTCTAGCTTTTCACAAACATAGCGTTTTCAATTTTGTCTTATCCCCGTGAATATCTTGATAATACTTGCTGCAAAGGCTTTCAAAATGTGCTCCTACAGGAAAACTGATTGATCAATGAAATCTCTTTTTCAATGCTGTTGTCCTGCATGTTGCATATATCGGATCACCACACCCAGTGACCTCACATTCTGCCTTCATTTTTTGTTTTGTAGGTCATGGAATACTGTCTGCATCATCAGCATTGGAGGGGAGTGGTTCCAAGGGGATCCATCAAGCCCTCATGGAGCATGCCTGCCAGAAAAAGAGGTTTTCAAGCCTCCTACTCCGGTTCCCTTTAAAGTCGCTGGTTGGTGAACACCTGCTGCATTGAAACCAATGAACCTGTTGGTTGTCTTCACCATGCCGAGTGCAAGGTCCACCCTTTTGCCATTGTGTGGAATTGATTTCTGCTAACATATGGCAGACGCATGTCTCGAGGATGACGATATAGTGAGCACTAATCTCCCTCCCTCTCTCTCTCTCTCTCTCTCTCTCGCTCTCTCTCTCCTTTGGCTTCCCACGTCTTAATTGTTTACATGTATACATGTCTGGCTTCTCTCGTCTTAATTGTTTACATGTATACTTGTGCAAATCTACCTTTTCTTTGAGACTCCAAGGAAATAACACGAAGACGACTTCATTCAAATAGTCTGTGTGTTATTTGCTTGGGGCACTTGGGGCCTTAGCATTTTAATAAGAAAAAGAGGTTGTTTTGTCCTGACCCTTTTTCCTTGAGTCATTGTTTTGCCTTGTGAGTTTGGGGTTGAGGAAGAATTTGGTTGTCACATTCAGTGTCCAGCTGCATCTCTTTATCCTGTCTTTTGCATGTGGCAGTCTTTCTGATATTTCTTCTTTTTCCAAACTCTCACTCACCCACCTAATCTCTCTCTTTCTCTCTCTCTCTCTCTCTCTCTCTCTTGCTTATAGAGGGTATACGCCATGTGTATGAAATTATAGAGAATGGTAGGCATCATCATGTTTTCTCATATTAGTCCACCGGCCCACCAAAGAAAAGTTTCCCCGTTGTGAGCCCACGCTCCGACTTTTAGTTCACAAGACAAAACTGCATCCACCGAATAGGGTGAATGATACGGAGTCGAACGGTACTTGTTTGCTCGATGCAAGACAGCCGAAATCTTTCTCTCACCCCAGTCTGAAGACGTTGTTCTGAGTCCGGCCTTCTGGCCCGAGTACATGAAGTGTCTCGGGTCTGGGAACTAACACCCGCCAGGATTGCTAGGCTATCATAATGCCTAAGATCAAAACACTTCGCATGTGTGAAGCAAATGTACGTTCTCTTTGTGCCCCATCTCGATTATTCGATCTGGAAATATTCACTGCTAATGATTCAATCGACATATTTTGACTTACTGAAACATGGCTCTCTCTCCCTCGAAACCTTCAAGCTTTATATGTCTGCCGGGTTTTCAGCCGCCTTTCCGACGAGATCGACCAAGGTCCACCCCGGAGGAGGCGTTGCCTTATATGTACGCTCTGGTCTCTCTGTAAAGTACTATCACCCATCCTTCCTCTGCAGAGATTGAAGCGTTGTCATTCCATGCTCTCCCGCAAGACAAAAGTAATCATCATTGTATCTTACCGTTCTCCCTCGTTCCATCTACAACTCTACTTTCCCTAACTTGACAGTTTAATCGATGATGTGCACCGTGGAAGATCGAGACACACCTCTCTTCCTGGTTGGTAACTTTAACGCCCAAGTCAATTGGCTGGTATTCTGGTCATACGACTGACGTACCCGGGCGCTGCCTCAAGCATCTTGCCTCTACACGTGACCTGACTCAACTAATTCATCGTCAAACGTTTGCTATTGACTCAACGTCCCCCTCTCTTCTTGATTTAATCTTTGTTAACAAACCACATATTGTTACTAAAAGCGACGTTCTACCAACAAATTGCCGATCACTGCCCGACTTCTGTTCATCTCCCACTGACGGGTTTGCCACAAACTGAGCGACGTACCTTCTGCACCTGGCATTTTGAAACGACTGACTTTGATGCTCTTCGCCATGACCTACCTCAGACTGACTGGTCTCCTGTCACATCTTGCCATGATGTCCTTGAAGTAGTTTCTAAGTGGTCTCAAATTCTAGTCACAAACATCCAACCATATACTCCCACTAAGCGGTGTTGCAATCGCCCAAAAAATAGGCCTGGGTACAGCCCTTTGCTGCACAAAATTGCCAGATTCAGAGATCGGCCTTGCTACCAATCTCGCAACCAAACATTACCCGAAATGCCAGTCATTTTGCGGGAAAATGGCGACGTCACAGTCGCATCGATTTTGATTACGGAAAGCACGGTAAGAATAAAATTGCAGCGTCGCGCGCGAATGTAACCTCTGTGGACATAGTGATCAGTTCACCAATAAACCAGACTCAAGATTCGGATGGTACCGTTGTCCTCCTTCTCGTAGGAACTTTAAGTTTGTGGAAACATGCGAAAAGCCGAAAAGCCAATTTTCTGCCGCGAAGAACGCTTTCATACCTGTCTGCAAAGACATTTTGAAGCTCTCTGACCATGCTATGGGTGCAAAGAAACCATAGAATAAGAAGGACCGGCGTTCAATTATGAAGGAGAAGTAAGGGAAAGAGGAAAGAACGCCGCCGGTCCCTTCCTTGCCAATTCAGGTGCAAGACGCTTGCGCTCTGTGCCTTGGGCTGAAGTAAATAAAATCCCGGATTCAGGAGTCAATGGCCATAAAATATCGGTGCGTGCGTGCAACCTTTCTTTCTCGTTAGCCCTTTTGGCTTGCTTCCAGAAAAAATGGTGCTGATACCATACAAAGTAAATCTACAGTGAGCTAACATGGTTGTGGATGCCATTTTTGTTTCACCTTTTAACTCCGAAACGATGAGGAATTTTCAGGTGCCTTTTTTTTCTCCTTGGCTTCTCTCTGATAGAATGTTTCAGTGCTTCAAAAGCGAAAATGCCCTTTTTTCTTAGGGTCCAGGGGTTGACCCCCTTTAAGGCTTCCAATGTCCATGTGATGGGTACAAGAGCCAGCAATGGAGATCGAAGAGTAAATTATGCTGTTTAGAAGAACACGATAGAGATGGCCTTGGCTTTGAGCCTCGATCAGCACGCAGAGAATATGGTTATGGCTGTGGTGTATTCTATTTCCTAAATGTCCTCCCACTCCAAGTCCCTGTCAGACTTGAAGCCAGAACTTTCTCCACAAAAGGAGCTTTCTCCACGAAAGGAGCTGATCGTTCTGGAGAATCCGTTTCTTTTATGGCTAGTCGCATTTATTAAGCTGTTGTTACTGATCGCTGAGAAACAGGAAATGTGTGGACTTTCCTAGTGATCTAGATTGACTCTGCTCAAAAGAAGTAATAACCTGAAGAATGACAGGCATGCAAAAATAAGAACAGGAAAAATGGCGATGGAACGATCCAAAAATATTTCTACAGAAGAATGCCTTCATCTAGGTTGAATATCTGCTCAGAACCCCACTTTCCTCCTGACTCCCCCCAACACGGGAAAACTTGCTTGCAAGCCTGGCGAATTTCACCAATACTTATGATGCTATGCATATTCTAGATTGTTCAACTTATCCTGGGACAGATGGTAGCTGGAAGCAAACCACTGTTGCTGAGGTGCAGTGTCTTCTCATTTTATTCATCAGATCTGGAGTAGTATACTTGAGCAGTCGCACCTTGTACCAACGGCAATGAGGGGAGTCTATGCATTCAAGATGGCCGTACATACTTTCAGGAATACCACTCACCTGCTCACCATAGCCAGCATGTGTAAATTGGAATTTTTGTGGTAATCCACCCCTTCCTTGTGTAATAAGTGTGCTGTGATACTCTGTCGTTTCTTTTTTCTTTTTTTCTTTTGGACAAAGGTTTGGTCAATAAATCAGTGTCGCTGCTGTCTGCGAGGACAAGGCTTCTTTGAAAGCTGATAATATCCCCTTTCAGAAAAGGTATGGGTTGCTATTTGCAATCATGTGCTGTTTCCAACACATGGCAGGCATTAACACTATGAGTAAATTTACATACAAATATATCAGTCGATAAAGGCTTGAAAGCTCATCCGTCTCAGATCAGTCCACTGCCTTATGCAGTCAGGAAAGTCACGCTTGTTCTTCTCGCTATTGAAATTGTCTGGTAACTTGCTTCGGATTTTTCTCTCCAGACACATACGCCACCTTTCTTCAACACAAGAAATTTTCAAAATAATAGTGCTCTGTTGATTATATGGTTGAGGCGCGTTCACCTCGCAGCGTCCATGGTCTTCAGCCTCACCTGACGGTGCCTTTTGGATCAACTGCCAATCCTGAAGTTGGTTGGGAGGGCTGTATCGATCTTCGCCCTTGTGCTCGACTAGCGCAACATTGTATGATTCAGCAGCCTTTACACAGGAGTTTCCTGACTTGACTGATGCGATGTAATATAGTTGGTGCGTATTGTCGTCAAGCTGGAAGGTCACGTAGACAGGGGAGGTTGTTTTGTTTCCGCACACAGGATTGTTGCCCTTTATGCAAATGTCTTCGCTCAGGCCAGGAACAACACACGTGTCTCTCAGTCCGTCGTGCTCAACCACGTCGGCGATGTTGAAAGGTTTGTCTGTAACTTCCGACCCTTTGAGGCTGTAGCAGAGGAAGCCGGTAGAGGATGCTCCTCGCAAGTAGACATGATGTACTGGCAGGCCATTGGATTTGTCCACCGAGACCCACAGTCCAAATGTCACAGTTGTGGTGATAACGGCGATGCGAAACAGCAGCCAGACCAAATTCCAAACAATTTCTTTCCTACAATATCCACCGTCAGACTTATCGACGAACACCCGGCCTCTCTTTTTCAGGGTAATCAGGATTGAGACGAACCCCCCACCAACGCTCACAAGTGCGGCGACCAACTGTTGGAATGAGCGAGGCTTGCACAGGAGAAAGAGCTGGAGAGCTCGTAGCGGTAGATCATGGAAAAGCAGACTGACCGTGTGGAACGACTCAATGTCGATCCAGTACTCGGACCGCTCGATCTCTTGCGGGCAGCAACCGCCATCCTCCAGCTCCGAATACAATGAGGGGTTTCTTGACAAAGAATTCCTGCCTGAAGCTGGGCGTGATGAGAATATCTTGCAAATCCACGTGACTGGCAGACGGCACATCAACTTAGACTGCTTATTCTTCCTCCTCTCTCTTCTGGTCCTTGGTTTGTGATAAAATGACCCATTCCTGTGACGGTAGTGAACGACATAGCTGATCTTGTTCAGGCAGATAAGGGTTTCGAAGGCGCAGAGAACGCCGTATGCAATCTCCACGATCTTGTGTGGCGCCACCAGTCCCGAAAGCTCACCATTAGCTGTGTAGTCATGAAACGCCCACCAGTCGAACACGAGCTGGGCACCTGGAAGGAGGATGTCCATTAGTATGACAAGAAAAGTATCGACCCCTTTCTTGCACCTACTGCTGTCAGGTGAGTTGTTGGTGTAAAACCGTCAGGCGCTACCCTGTTAGATGTCGGCATCGCGATCGTTTCTCTGTTTTCCGGTGAAAGGGTGTAATTATAACCGTTCGCCGGCGTAAGTTCTCTCCCCGGAACACCTCTGGGCAACCTAACTTGAAGATGTATAGTTCTTGTTCCGCTAACTGTCAGTCCTAATGGAGAATGCTGCTTTACGAACGTGACGTCCGCGGCGACGCATGAGCTGATACCTAGGCAGTGAAGGATCGTGATAAGAGCACGTTTCGGGGATTTTTCCCATTACCCCAAACCAGCCGTACGTGTGGTCGCGTGCGCCACACGGCCATTCGGCGCGAGCTCCGGTTAAGGCGCGCCGAAACCTTGCTTCCGACCAAGGCCTCCTGACTCGATACTATCCGCGATTTCTCACGTGCATAGAGCTGCTTTCGAAGCTCAGCCTTGAGCCGCGCATTCTCGAACGATTGCTCTGCCAATGGCCGGGGCTGGAGTTGCGCACGGGGCTTCAATTCTAATCCCGTTTACGTATCTCAGCTAATTATAATGGCCGTCCTGTCGAGGAAAGACTTACCGATCCATCAGCGTGCTAGCCTTATGACAAAGCGTCCTGCTTGATTGTCGGTTTATTTTGCCCAATCGCGGAATACGCTCTAGCTGACGGTTGGCTCCCTAACAGACATTCAGGCGAAGGTAACCTCTCTTCTAGTCTTTCAAACATAGTTAAAGCTCCTAAATATCTTCACTTTGGCTCGAACTGCTTGCTTGTCACCATTTCGACCTGATGAAGACCAGGGCAATCCTGGTCGAAACTTTATCATAAAATTTTAACTGCGGGTGCCAAGTAAGAGTGTCTGGATCATCGTGTCTCCCGAGCGTGAGACCAAATGCTAATGCTCGTGTTGAAAAGATGTTTCTTATAGTGCAATGAAGGATAGTCGGCTAAAAATCCAGCAAATTGCAAAGAAAAACACTTATAGGGAAACGGAAGGAAAATATCCTACAGAAAATGGAGAAGGAACAAATATCCAACAAAAATGGAGAAGGAGAAAAATATACACCAAAGAAGCAGAATTAAAGTCCCGCTGATCACTTCCTTCTCCCCACGTTTCGTATTCATATCAGACCGACGTCCTTGTTCAGAGCACCGGTGTTATTCCCAGCTTCGGCGATGTAGAGAGACCCCTTGATTTTTCTACCTGTCTGCGCTTGTTTACTCAAGAGTACGTTGGACTAATCCCAGGAGTGGATCCTTATTCCAGGCATTTCCTGCGATGTGCTAATGACTTCAGCTTTGTTGCTTGTACTGGCACGTCGCTGATCGGTCGATGTTCGTGTAGCCCATCGGAAAGTTTCCTAAGAGCTTTACCAATACTGGTTTTCATCATTGTTTTTGATGAAGACCCGGAGCAAGGATCGAAACATTGACTCGTAAAACTGTGTGCTGGGTACATTGATTTTCTTATCTCTTCATTGGCCCCACCTTGGGAAGAGGTGGCTCACAATAGCAACACACACTGGTATGTTAGGACATGCTGGGGACGGTACAGGTACTGGGATGTTTCGTGCGTCTGCCAGCACCACTTTTAAGTAGAGAAGTGTGAGTGGTGGGTGCATACGAGGGGCTCACGGTATGCTGGAAGATTTAGGAGCTTCTTGGATCGGGCACGTAATCTTTACCTTGGGTTTGACTGATCATAATTCAAGAAGGGCAAGTGTGTATTTTAGTGAACAAAGTCTTGAGGCGCCTGCTGATAGTTGGTCAGGTACATTTGAGATTGTACAATATCCCAATATTCTCAAATATTCAAAATGGATTTTAAGACTACCAAGATTGATGCGATGAGCACAATAGTCAGCAATAGAACTTGCAGGGTAAGTTATAATGTTTAGAAGAAAAAGAAAAGGAGGCCTTAATCGTGAGTTTCAATCAGCACACGCGAATATGCCTACGCTTCTTGCTTATTCGATTTTGTAAATTCCCCTCCCTCTCCCCGTCACTGTTAGACTTGAAGAGCTTACAAAAAGAAGCGAGAACTGTCTCCACCAAGAGAGAGGATCTTCCTGGAAAATCTGTTTCTTTATGGCTAGTCGCAGTTGAACTGTTTTGAGCTGAAAACGTGTGGACTTTGCTCAGTACTGATCTAAATTGAATTTGTCCAAAGAAAGCAGACTTTCTAAAGAACAACACGTCTGCATTAAACAGAAAACAGCGCTTCG
Organism: Clathrina lutea; assembly: GCA_028571005.1. NCBI lineage: Eukaryota > Metazoa > Porifera > Calcarea > Clathrinida > Clathrinidae > Clathrina > Clathrina lutea. Next base: position 8,420 of record JAOWAR010157536.1, read on the forward strand.
ATCGACGGGAAATGTACGAAGCAGCAGTCATGTCAGGTTTGCTATACCAGATTCGTATGAAGTGGCTTGCCTCGTCTGTCGCTGTCAGTAAGGGAAAAGCGAGTAATTTGTTTTTGCGAGTTTGTCATACATAGAGATCGAGAGGGAAAAGAAAGATCGTGATTTTTGGCCCAAAAAAAAATGAGCGGGCGCGGACTGCACGCGTGACATTGCACTGCTGGCCATGGAGCACTGGCAAAAAGCAGGAAGAAGAAGTAATGGACGTTGACACAGAGCACAGAGAACAGGAACAAGAAGTTGAATGAGAGTGAAGAGACTGTACAGGACACAAGTAACGAAGAAAACCACGAAGAGGATGAGGCTGACGAGATGACAGAATCAGAGAACTGCACACAACAACCAGAAAGTTACGGCATGCAGACAGAACACCACAACATGAGAATGAAGAGAACAATCCACAATGGGAAAGAATTTCCAGGATCTTACCGTTCACCATCCAGAGCACCATGATGGAAAGCAGTGAAGATGATCACGAAGACTCTCCGGGTGACATCATCACTAACTGAATTGGCATCACAAGTGAGTCGGAAATGAAGGAGGCTCTGGCTTCATGCAAGGCAGTGCATAGTAGATGGCTTTCATACGCTCCCAGCGAATCAGCTGATACAACTGATAACAATATATACAAAATATGCATAAAGCAATAAAAGAAAAATAAAGAATGATCTATGCATGGTGCAAGTGGGAAGCAGAGCAGCTACATATCCAGTTACTCAGTGCACTGAAACATATTGAGTAAAATGTTGGTCAGTGGGAAAGCCACATGATCTTTTAGTTGAAGGCAATGAATTTTGGTCAAGCCTTTGGCAACTTGGAACTGGTGACGACACTTGATGTCTTTCCCATTTAATCTCTCTCTCTCTCTCTCTCTCGCTCTCTCTCTCTCTCTCAAAGGGGTGGCTATTGCAGCAAACAGTAATGGCTGTCAAAAACTCATTCGAACTGCGATGTGGATGTTTGTACACAAAAAAGTATAAGTGTTAATGACAAAGACACAAGTTGCATCTTAAGGGTATGAGTCTTTGAAGTTCTTCTCCCCGAGGAGCTCTCCCCGAGGGAGATAATACTGTGCAAGATGTTTCACCATTTCTTGTGAAGATTATTTTCTTTTGTTCTGACTTTATTCGGTGAAAAAAATAATCGGCATGTAAAAGAAATATGAAACAAAATAAAATACATATGTTATATCAACAGTGACCTCCTGTACTGGTTACAAATTGCATTGTATCCTTGCTGCATTCCTGCAATTCTCTCGTTCACTCTCTCGTTTCTCTCACTACTCTCTCTCTCTCTCTCTCTCTCTTCTTCTTCTTCTCAGAACAGGCCGGTCAAGCAAGTTAGGTTTGCCGACGACACAAATGGTGGAGACAGCCTATAGCTGATGTGAGACGTTGGTGGGACCAGCTTCACGGCACAAACATTGCCCGGCCTTTAGTCACTTCCCAAATACTTCGAAGACGTGGCTGATGGTCAAAGAGGAGAACCTGGCGTCAGAAGCTCATTCGAAGGAACTGGCGCGCAGATTACCACTGAAGGTGGCCCGACCTCGAAATTCCGCCATGTACTCGGACAACCAAGTTTCGTCATGGGCCAAGCAGCTGAGAATCTTGTCTTCAGTGGCACGCACCCAACCTCTCGCAGCATATGCTGCGCTTACTCATTCCTTGATTAGAAAGTGGACTTTTTCAGCAAGATCGTTCAAAGGAGCATCGGGATGTCTCGAGCCTTTGGAAGTCGCCATTCGATCACAGCTGATACCACAGTTAACCGGTCAACCAACACCAGGTGAGGAAGTCCGTTCTTTGCTTGCTTTGCCTCCCCGCTTAGGCTGGCTTGCCTTGATAAACCCAGCAACACCCCTTGCACAGGTGTGTGAACGCTCGAAACAGGTGTGCAGTACATTGACTGGTTTGATCAATGAACAAAAACCGGAACTCGGGAACACTTGCCTAAAGGTCCGGCAAGAGCACACCTTTTGCTCTGCTCAACGTTGGAGGGCTATCACGGAGTTTGTTTAAAGTTCAAAGCCCACTCTTCCAGCTTTCTTACAGCGGGCTATGGATGCCTACTCTGATCAAGGGGCATCCCATTCTCTCGCTGGAGGTCGCTTAGCATTGGATGGTACTTAGCAGAAATCCGCGAGCTTGACCGAAACACATGAAAGTGCTAATGACATCGGTTCCAATCACACCCTAATATCACCCTCAAGAGTGATGATGAACAATGGCATCACGTCTGAATGCTAAGTGTTGTCTTTAGGATAAAATACAAG
>JAOWAR010157557.1:0-10750 GCA_028571005.1 Clathrina lutea
GTGTGTGTGTGTGTGTGTGTGTGTGTGTGTGTGTGTGTGTGTGTGTGTGTGTGTGTGCGTGTGTGTGTGTGTGTGTGATTTGTTGTCTTTGAAAGTGTGTAGAGTTGAAGAGGGGAAAAGTGAAGATTTGAAACTCCACCAGAAGAAATCCGACACCAGTCTTTAACAGTTTTTTTCAGTTCATTGCTATTATCTGTTTGTACAGGATGAATGGACGCCGCTACATTTAGCAGCTTCGGGTGGTGATAAGAAAACCTGTGAAATGTTTATTGAGAAGGGAGCCGACGTGCATGCAACTGAAGAGGTAAGCAAAAACTTCCGTTTCTTTTTTCAAACTGAGAAAAAGATCAAGTGTACATTTTCTTCATAGCTCACTGGCTCATTTTCCTATCTGGACACTACCCCGTCTTTGTTATTGAAAAGGAAGGTCGAAGTGGTCCGTTGGTAATCGAGTGACATAAAGGACACCCTGAAAACCAGTGGACGCTTATAAGGTACCCAATACAAAACCACCAGTGGGCGCTTATAGGGTACCCCAAAACAACTTCTGTGCAGGAGGCTCGTTTTGAGTGAAATAGAATTTACAGAAGTTGAAATTTGTCCTTGGCTGAACCTTTTCCAAGATACTGATTTGTTTTGTGCCAAACATAAAAGAGTGAAGTGAAATTGATCATTTTCTCATTTTCATGTTCTGTATGTGTGTGTGTGTGTGTGTGTGTGTGTTAAAGAATTTTGTATAGTTAGACTGGGATGAAAAGTGACATACAATTTGGATGTATGTATGGAAAACAAAAAATTACAAGAGCAGGAGAAGGCCCGTTTCATCAGTTGAGGCGCCGTCATCTCGATACAAGAAAATATCCTACAAGACACCTAGTAGACATTTCTATGCCCACCTGTTTCAGGACCTATCTCAAGACAGGATAGGGCACTAAGAGATGACAACGGGTCCCAGGGCCGTACAGAATAAGCAAAAGAGGCGGGAGAAAAGAAGAAAGAAAGAACAGTGTATGACCGCTGGCAACTTTTGAACTTATCATTTTGAAGCTCGCGGTGCTGTTATGATATGGTGCGGGAAGCCCCCAACTCTAGCGAATGTGGTGCGTAGCTTGGCAGCAATCCCGATGTACGCATCTGCGGCATGGGCCTAGAGGGAAGAGCTAAAGTGAAGGGTAGGGTAGGGTAAGCTAAAAACAAAGCAAAAATTGTGGAGGGAGAGGAGAGTGGGGAGATAGGGGAAAGAAGGAGAAAAAACGTGTGTGTGTGTGTGTGTGTGTGTCTGTGTGTGCGTGCGTGTGGGCACGTGCGTGCCTGCGTGTGTGTGTGTGTGTGTGTGTGTGTGTGTGTGTGTGTGTGCGTGCATGTGTGGAGAATGTCAGGAGAACACGTGTGTCCTGGTCGAGTGCAAGAGCTCATTAAGCATCAGGCTTGTGAGGGCGGTAAGGGATTTTTCTTTTTTCCCAGAGGAGTATTCTATGTGTCTTCGGAACAAGTTAATCAAGCGATAGGAGTAGAAGTAGTAGGATAATTTGAATACTGAGCATCAAACAAAAGAGAGGCCACTGTAATTCTTCTGTCTCCAGCAAAGACTCGTATGCCTTCAGCAAGGATCTGGGCTTGAGGGAAGTAATAGTTGTCAAAGTCCTCCTTGTGCAAACCATGAAGATAGCCCTAGTTGCTGAGGCACAATACCAGGTGTGGTAGTGTGAAGCTTGGAGAACTAAGGTTAAACTGGCTTTATTCACGTACTCCGTGTGCTTTTGGGATATGTGCTTGTTTTTTTTTATTTATCTTTTATTTTTCCTTCAAACGGTTGACTGCCTCTCCCTCCCTAAAGAAGGCTACCACAGAGTAGCTGAAACTTGGGCTGAAACGAATAGCAAATTTTCCATCCCGAATATTCGATTCCAAAACGAACGAACGAATATTCGTTTGATATGTTTCTGTATTAAATATGCACAGCGTACATTTATGGGAAATATTTCCATTTAATAATCTGTTGCATGATTTTTTCATACGTGTAATTCACACTGCAATCAATGCATCACTTAGCCCAATTGTGGAAAGATGGGGCTGTTGGCATCCTGCTCCTGCTTAATTTTCAGGCTGGGCGGTTCGGCTAGAAATAGTGCTGTTGGTGGTTGCTGGCACGTGGTGTTTTTGTGTTAGAACACCAATTAAGGTGTCAACATTTTCAGGCAGGAGGGATGCCCGGAGGTTACTGACGACCAGGCCTGCTGCAAAAAACACTCTCTCTGAGCTGAGGTTGCTGGCGTGTGCAGAATGCCTCATGCAACCTTGGCCAAGGACAGATAACGTTGCTCATTTTGGCACCACCACTCCAGGGGATCCAACTCCTTGTCACTGAGAATCTTTTCTGCCAAGTATGTGTCGACTTTTCTTCCACCAGATCTTTCTCATCATATTTACTGTTGCTGTGGAGTGTGGCCAGCAGTGGCACCCTGGACCCGGTGACTTTGCAGCAGGTTCCTGCACATCCGTGGCATCTTCATGGACCCTAGCTGTTTTCGCGTTGCTTTCTTTATGAGCCGAATTAATTCCCTTTGTACTTGAAGATGGCTTCCTTTCAGAAGGAACTTCAGTGCTTTGTATTGCGGATCCATTGCTGCAGCAATCACTGGCAGAGGTTACACATCTACTAGCAGTTCGTTGATGTTCTTCCTCACTTCCGAGCAGTTTGTTGATGTTCTTCCTCGCTTCCAAGCAGGCAGCCGCTTTTGACTTGGCTAAAACGTGCTTTTTGAGCAGGTGTTGCTTCATTTTGTCCGATGTTTTCTAACTCTCCAGCTCCGTCGACTCGACTTTAACATGAACAGTTTGCGCCCGGGATGCTTCCTGTTCAGGTACTGTAGGGGATTGCATGACCTTGTGAAAAGCCATCTTTTTTGCACAGAGTTTGCGAATGGCTGCTTCTTCCCATTTTCTTCAGTCTGCAGCTCTTCGAAAAAAGACCAAATGCCTGACCTCCAAACTTTGGCCATGACAATGTTGACAAGCATTCGTTCATTTCAGTACTTCCATCCGGCGCAGCAAGGGCATATGCATGCAGACGTTTCAGCTTTTAGCGAACACGACGTAGTATAGATCGCTACATGAAGGCTTGGTTCCACACTGAGATGCCCGCGGGGCCCCGGTCCGTGCACGTGGGCGATCTCGGGAGCTTGAACAGTTCGGGTTTGTGCGCTTGGGTACCGCATCGCACTCTGCAGCATGACGTAGGCTCACGCCGGGCCGGCCGAGTGCTTGCATTGTGCAGACTAGATGTCACGCAGCTGGTAAAGGCATGCGCTGCGCAGGTTTCTAGGCTGGCCAGGCTGGCCTACATGACTTGAACGAATATTCGCTGCGAAAAAAATATTCGAATATTCGCTTAAATTTCCGTTTGGCGAATATTCGGACATTCGTTTCAGCCCTAGCTGAAACTGTTGTGAACTCTCATTGTGAACAGGTTGCAATTTAAGAACCTGTCGTGTTACAATGTTCATTTTGTCCTTCACTTTTCCAAGGACAAATTTTTGATTGTCTGTTAGCGTTAATCATGAAGCTGGTGTATGTAAGACATTCCATTCCGAAGGGAATTCTTCCATTCCGAAGGGAATTCTTTTGTAATACATCTTAACGCTCTATGAATAGATCAACATGTGCAACAGATTTCTCTGGCTCAGAATGATTTTAAGCTCTGTGTACAATTGAGCTTGCATGCTGCTCCTTGAAAGCAAAAATGGCCTTTTTGATATGGTCAATGATTTCACACTATGTATAGTTGCTGATTTCACACTGTGTGGTCAATGATGTCACAATGTGGTTTTATTTCTGATATTTAGCGTCGGTGGTGTTGGTCTCAATATTGTCGGTGCGAATGTCGTCATCATTTTCGATCCAGACTGGAATCCGGCGATTGACAGCCAGGCACAAGACAGGTAAGGTATTGTTGTGTTGTGATGACATACGCACCAAGCACAGTTAAGGATCATGATGCTCATTTGCCAAGGTCACCAGGCATACACATGTTCGTCCACATGGCCGACACATGTTCATCCACATGGCGTACACATGTTCATCCACATGGCATACACATGTTCATCCACATGGCGTACACATGTTCATCCACATTTTGCTTCTGCACATTCACATGCCTATATCCGCTTAGTGTGAATTTTGTCTGATTGCTCCAGAGCATTTCGTCTTGGGCAGAGCCGTGATGTTCAAGTGTACCGCTTGGTCACTCAGGGCTCCATGGAGGAGAATATATATCTGCGCCAAGTTTACAAGCAGGTGCGTTTTAGGGCTGAGCAGACTGTTGACAAAGCTAGGCTTTGGAGGACGTTGAGCTTTTATCGCCATTTTGCTCAAGGCGTGTGATCTGTTTAAGTATGTGTGGTTGGTAAGGCTTTGTTTGCCTCAGCTTCTCAGGGTGCTTCTTCATTGTGATGAGGGGAATCTTCCCTTTTCCCTTACGCAGCTGAGCAAGATTGTGTTGATTGCAGCACTCATTTCCACTGAGCGCCCATTCATACTGAGAAACTAATCAGTTGCCATGACTACCGAGTATTTGTTCAGTGGGCGTCACTCTTATTGGTTCTGTTTTGGTCCTCGTGTTTGGATGTGCAGCAAATGGCAAACATGGCTCTGACTGGGGAGGCAGAGAGACGGCATTTCACTGGTGTCCAGGGCTTGTCCGGACCGCAGCGTAGAGGGCAAATCAAAGGGGAACTGTTCAGCTATGAGAACATGTTCTCTATCCGCCAGGAGAGCAGCTGCTTAACGGAGGACATTCTCAAGGTACGGCCTGGGCATGAGGTTTGGTGGACTTCTGTTTTTTTTTCCACAGCTCTTCTGGTGGAGCCAGAACTGACCACCGCTCAAATACTGGGTGTGGCTGGAAACCGAAGTGATTAGTTTAGACACTGATACTGTTGTTGCTGTTGTTGTTGTTGCTGTTGTTGTTAATGTTGTTGTTGTTGTTGTTGTTATAGTTATTGTTGTTGTTATCATTGTTGTCATGAGTCATGCAAACTTGCAGTCTGTGTGCTGTGTTGTGTTGTGCTTTGGGACATGTGTGTGAGTTCATTTGGTATGCAATTTCGCTTTTCAATGCACAGCGCACGGCACGCATTGAAAACGGCCTCCTGATCGCAAAGGATGAGTTGGCATCGAGCTTGAGAGAATCGTACGTGCAGCATCTTTGCTGCATCCTCATTTTGTCTTTTGTACTGCGAAATGCTATCAATTTGTATTCTTCTCAAGCTGTTGACTCCTCTGTTCTCTATGCCTTGTTCTGTGTATTACTTTGTTTCCATTGATGTTTGATACATGCTTCTCAACGCTTAGATCCTTACAGTTTTGCTTTTCTCCTGCCAGGGACAATGGAACGGTCAATGCAGCAGATAGCACAATCATTGGAGGATTAAGTGAGGTATGTGGCGATCTTGGTGGGACTGAGTGTATGTCTCTAAGCTTACATGGACGTCATGACCGAAATACATGCACATGTACGTGCGTGCACACCGACACACTCGACTGGTGAACGGGCCTTTTGCAGCTTTTGTAATTTTTTTTTGCATGCTGACAATAGAGTCGCATTTCACCTTTCCCTCTGGTCTAGCTATCTGAACTATATTTTACATCAGTTATCGCACACGCACGCACGCACGCACATTCGCACATGTTGGGCTCAGGCCTCTTGTGTGGTTCTGGTAGGTACCAGAGAAAGATTAGAATTTTGTTTTTGCATGACCTGTGGGATACCATGACTTGGGAATGACCAGCCAGGTTGTTGTCATGGTGTTTGGGAATTTGCATTATGCTGAATCTTAGGAATATTGAGTATGCATTTGATCTGTAAATCGAGAAGTTTTGAGCCCTTTCTAAAAATTTCTCACTTGGTGGGCAACTGTTCGACTTCACTTTGTAACGCCCAACGTTCATGTGCATTACGTTTGTGTGTATGTTCTGTTCAGATAGTATTAATAAGATAACTGCAGTCATGCTCTTTTTTAGCTGTGAGCATGATGGATGAAGAAGACCGAGAGGAGATGATTGCCAAAATGCTTCTGTGTGTACATTTGTTTGTTTGCAGGATGAAAGCGATGGCTACGGGGGGAGTACTCAGGTGGTGGAAAGCTCATCGGACATGGATGTCGAGATGGACTTGGCTGGCCGTGCTGGTCAGCACAAAATCGATCGATGGCAGCATGAGGCAGAGGAGTCTGCAAAGAGGGCTTCGTCCACCTTAAAACGTCAGCGCTCCGCAGTTCACTTCTTGTCATCCGATGATGACAATGGCGAGGATGAGGTTGGTGAGAGAGGAAGACGACGGAAGCAAAGGCAAAGGAAGCTGCCGGAGTCACTGGAGGCTCCAACTGTGGCACAGCAAGACCGGCCATTGTCTGGGAAGGGGAAAATCGCACCAGGAAGAGGCAAGGGGAAAGGTCCTGCGAGAAGGCGGGGCCGAAAACGGAAGAGGGGGGACATTGACGCCGCTGGACAAGAAGAAGAAGAAGAAGAAGAAGAAGAAGAAGAAAATGTTGAGAAGCTAGGTGAGTGTTGGTGCCTGTATTCACTGGAAATAAATTTACAGTTATTTTCAAAATGGATAATCATCTTTTGGCGAGAATTTTACCTTTCACTTTGGGCTACCTGAGTATCAAAAGAGATTCCCTGGACTACAGGTGTGAAAATGTACTGACTTTTTCCTGTTTCCCATTTTCACTGCTTTCATCACTTGAATGAGAGTGAATTGTGGGGCGGGAGGTGGAAGCATTATATGGTGTAAGCTTACACGAAGTGCTTAGAAAGTTTCTTCTTTTTCTTTTTTTGAATTTAGTTTTCTTTTAGCCAGGAAAGTTTAGTTCTATTGTCCATATTTATTGCCACTGTGTTACTGTAGTGTTGCCACCATGTTGTGGTAGTGTTGCCACCATGCTATTGTAATGTTGCCACGATGTTATTTTAGTGTTGCCACCATGTTATTGTAATGTTGCCACCATGTTATTGTAGTGTTGCCACCATGTTATTGTAATGTTGCCACCATGTTATTGTAATGTTGCCCCTCCTCTCTCTCTCCCGAAAGGCAGGTATTCGGGTTGGTGTCCTGTTAGGCCGTTCACATGCAAAAGCATTGGGATGTTTGCAATCGTTTTCGAAAAGTTCCGCCTCGGGAAAGGTTTTGAAAGACGTAATTCCGGATAGCGACGATCCGTTTTTCGCGCCATTCGATCGTTTTAGGTGTAAACTGAAGCTTCCCGCGTAGCAAAACTCACCCCACGTGGCACAAATCCATTGATTTTCAAAAAACTGATATGAGTGTGTAGTCTCTTCATTCGAAAATACATATTTTAACCCTCTCGATCCCTTCCGATCCTCCACTGAGCCTCTGATAGATTCAGCTTGAATTTGACCCGTAGGATCGTTGGACGGTTCACGTACTGAAGGAATATCGATTGTAGTTCCTTCTCATGTGAACAGCAGGAAAGTCAAAAGAGTTGTATTTTCTTTAATTCGCAATTCTTTCTTTTGTTTTGCTCTTTGAGCGATCTGGCCTTTGCGAGGAAAAGGATCAGACGCAACTCCGAATAAGTCTCGGCGACTTATTTTGCCGAACAATTGGGAGGATCTCAAGACGCAAAGCACACATGTTGAAAGATTGTCACAATTAGAGAACTTGTTTTATTCAACGGTTCGCAACATTAACACAGTCTTCAAGGCTTCTGACAAGCCCGAAAAGCTGTCTCTGGATCTACACTAATACCATTATCCCCAACTAAAACAAACAAAACAGAACAAAAAATTCTGTTCGTCAACATCTACTACTAGTCAAGTTGATAAATTACAACCGGCTGGCCTCGAAGCTCCGGAGAATCAATGACGAGCAGTAAGTACAGTTCATACTTGTACACAAACAGTTCACTTGGTTGGAGTGCGATTGTCCGAGACGAAAGATTTCTGGCAACTGAAGCCTGTTACGATGTGTTCCACTCTCCGTTGCCAGACCCAACAGTTTCCGATTTGCGTCTTTCGCAACACAGACAGTTCCGTCTTGTCCCGAGCGCAGTAGGTATCGCGAGGACAATTGTCCACTTTCTCCGTTCGAGCTGCCTCGTACATCATGGCCGGATAGCGACTCGGGTCGAACTGGCAAGTCATGCGGAACTCGCAAGAAGGCGCAGAACTCCTCGTGAAAGCCAAGGTGGACAACTCCTCTCTTGAACAGCCTGCCAGGTGACGGTGGGGAGCAGCTGAGTTATCCGTCAAACCCGTACCGCGGCCGTCGGGGTTGGATGTAGATCCGAACGTCTGCAGCGGTACGTTTTCGGCCGAGTCCGATGTAGATGAGTCACATAGCAAGTCGGGGGTGAAGTGTTGAATATGGTTTCGGTCATCACCAAGGAGAACAGAAGGACTCGGTGATGGTGGACAGGTATTTGTTGATGGGGAAGGTGACCGAGACTTCCTTGAAATGGGGGATGAGGTCACGGCCGGCAATGATACCCATTGGATGGCCACCACACACACGACAAAAATAAGAACTCGAGAAACCATCTTTAACTCGAATGAAAAGGAAGGAAGTACAAGAAAGTAGCCAAAAGGAGGAGAACGAAGGAAGAAAGGAAGAAACCTTGTGTTTCAGCAAAATCTGAACTCCAAGCTTGTGTTCTTGGTGTATTCTCTTGGAGCTAAAGCCCTTTTTATATACCCCGGCTTCAAGTAATTAGGGTCAGTGGTCCGCAGCCATATTTATCCCCCCAACCACTTCCCCATGGACACCATGTTCGTTTTACTCGACGCCGTTCTTGGTGTTTAAGCAAACCGGCCACAGCCCATCCCTCTCTTCCTCGTAAAGTGCCATCGCATTCCGGCCCGTTACAGTATAAGCCATGTTCACGACGCTTATGATGACAAGCACGCGGGACAGGTGATCGCCTCTTAGGACGTGACCATTGCCTGTCACACAACGCACCAGTCGGTGATTGCAAAAGGGAAAAAGGAAGCAAGTGATGAGTATTCCGACATGTGAATCTTTCGAGATGACCTACTATCAGTATGAGAGAACAATAGCCCAACACAAGTACTGCGACAAGGAGTGGCGCCATCAAGAGACCGGCCACCGCCCGCCGTAACTACTGGGCCTGATCCAGCCGCGTTGCTTTCTTTCAGTCATTGTGATTGCAGTGGAGAACATGCCTACTTAGTGAAAACGAGCAGATTGTATGCAAACGGCATACGCAAGGCTTGCAAGATCGTCTGGTTCCGGAAGGTGGAGGAACGCTGAACTGCATTCTTTCCTCAACTTGGAGGTGCGGTTCCCCGACCCTTCCATTTTTAACTGGTATATAAGCCTCGCAGTTGCTTATTACCCTCGCCAGGAAGCCACTCCGAGGCTTGCTTCCTTCAGGAGGCTGGCCAGCTTCTCAGAATGTAAAGCCTTCTTCTTTTCCGGTCCCTTCTAACGAAGGCAATATTCTTCCCAGATCAGAAAACTTTCGGATGAAAAGGTGAGCATGGAGATGCACCTCTGCCACATACATCTTCAGAAAGGGACCACGACGATCAAGTTTTGATCTACTAATGGATATCCCAAAGGAAGAACAAAGCTGGCGAAACTCTGCACTTGTATAGCGACAACTTGGGATCAAGCATCTGACCGGTATCAACTAGCTTGAAAAGTCACGGTTCGGCTCCCGGTGCACGTGTTGGGGCGGGTTCCCATCAGAGAGTGGGACGGAGGCAACCAGCCTACGTGATCCTGGAATGTACGAATGTACGAAAGTTCGGACGTCGACACCCACACACACACAGCGGTCATACACTGTTCTTCCTTTCTTTCTTTCTTCTTTTATCTCGCCTTTTTTGCTTACTCTGTACGGCCCTGGGACCTGTTTTCATCCCTTAGTGCCAAATCCCCTCTTGAGATAGGTCCCGAAACAGGTGGGCATAGTAGTGTCTCGGTTTCTTGTAGGGTCTTTTTTCCTTTTTTTTATCTTGTATCCAGCTGACGACGCTCAACTGATGAAACGTGCCTTCTGCTGTTGTAACTTTTTTATTTTGCTCACTGACAACGGAGTCGCATTTCACCTTTCCCTCTGGTTCATCGTTGTCGTGGTTGTTGCCGCACCGTACAGAAGCCCTCGATATGCCCTTGGCTATTTGGCCAATGCACATTAAACATATACATGTAATTATGTATCACTTCCTTATTATGCATCACTTACTCACACACACACACGCACGCACGCACGCACGCACGCAAGCAAGCACGCACGCACGGACGCACGCACGCACACACAACACACGCACACACACACACACACACACACACACCCACACGTTCTCGTCAGCAGCTCTATCTATTTGACAACACTTCCTCTACCTCAGCGGTTGTGTTCTGGCGACGGCCATTGCTGTCTCGATCTCGCAGATGGGAGTTGGAGTGTATCGTAGGGCATGCCTGTTGTTAGCGTAGCGTGAAGTGGAGCTGTGGGTGAACGGCGAAAGTGTTGATTCAGACGGACGGGTAGTCGAGGTTGCGTCATGGAGCTGTGGTCTAGCTCGTCCGACCGGAAATTGGGAGGCTCAAATCCTCGGAGACGTGAAGCCTCACTTTTTTCCGTTCTCACCAGCAGCTCTATCTTTCCAGTTTATTTGACACACATACACACACAAACACACACACACACACACACACACACACACACGCACACACACACACACACACACACACACACACACA
>JAOWAR010157568.1:0-10749 GCA_028571005.1 Clathrina lutea
TTTTGACAACTCGTCCATCGCAAAAGACAAACACTAATGACACTGCTTCTGCCACCCAATGCCACCCAGGGCTCCTGGGCGCCATTTTATTCCGGGGATTTCCCAATCGGAGTCAAAGCTGATGACGTGGTGCAAATGGGCCATTATCATTGATTGCTTCATTACATCAACTCACCGTCAACAGCGAGGCGAGAGGGCAGGGGAATGCCATGGTGTGTGTAGGTTGATGACTGGTTGGTTGGCTTGTTCAAGGCAATGTTGGCGTGTCCATCACAAGTAGGTGCGCCGCCAGCTGAGAAGAGTGAAACAGCCCGAGAATCAAAACATCAGACATCCTCTCCGCCGAACTGATAAAACATTTCTTGTCCTGGCAAAGGTTGTCAATGAGGGTGGTGTGTTGAAATAATGATAACGTTAGCTGGACTGTGAACCCTTTTCTTTTGAAAAAAAATCGTCGAAGCCTCTGTAGTGTTGAGGCATATCAAGAAAAAAAGATTTTGCGAAGCAAGTCTTGTGGATTACATCTAGATCTTCCCCATCTATAAATTCTGCTGAGAGAAGACATCGGCCATATTTATCTTACCAGAAGACGAACCCCACGCCGTAGAGAAGGCAACCGTCACTACGCATACCAGGAAGAAGGCCGGCTTTTGATCCCGAAGGCCAACCATCTTCTTCCTCTCACACTCCAGTTTGAAACAGTAAAAGAAACACCCGACGACTTTCCTCTCGAAGGAGCTCCTCTCTCACCTTTTATATTCTCGTCTTCAGACGATGCCAGCGAAGTGTAAGTTAAACCTTCCGTTCATTTTCTCATTGCAACCCGACTACCATAGTGCCAGTTGCGGCTGAAGGACTGAACGCCTGATCCCTGGACTCATGCGGTTCTAATCTGCCTTTGCCAAAAGCCGCAGAACTAATCTGTTATCAACTACTCCTCACGCCATCCAAGTGCAAAAAAACGAGCTGCGGTTGCTATCAACTTACAGCGTTAACTTAGTCAAGGCTGCATTACCGCTACACTTTGACAAGGCATTGCAATTTACTGGCCGCATTGGCGTGAACCGCGGGAGCTTCGAAATCCGATCAAGCATCCTTAGTAACGCACGGGCCTTGGCATTCAAAATGCAAAGCCACGCCTGTTGACAGAGAGAGAGAGAGAGAGAGAGAGAGAGAGAGAAACAGACAGACAGAGAGAGTTAAAGATAGGTGATAGAGAGAGACAAGAGAGCGATTTAGCGAGAGAGAAAGATAGACTTGACGTGCCCATTGTTAAGATAAGGATCATAATTGTAGAGCCGCCTTGGCCTCACGGCATTCTTTGTGCGCCAGGACTCAAACCAGCCTTCGGGAACAGTTCTCAGCAGCAAGTTTAAGTGCCTTCGTAGGGGTGGATTTTTGAAGACAGCAAAACCAGCGATCAGGAATAGACCGCACGGTGATAGTACCAATTAACGGATAAGAGAACCTTAGCAAGGGACAGGGGTGGAAGCTTCTGTTTACTGTTGACGAGGTGTTTCTGTTGCCTTCAGGCATCAGCCCCTTCAAGCATTTGATGCTGCAACCTTTAAAATAGGGCTGGGTTATCTCCGAGAGCCCATTGAATGCCGTGACGCCAAGGCGGCTCGACACTTCAGATCCTTTTCAGGACAATCGTTACCTCAGCTGTCACTCAATGAATGTCGTGACGCCAAGGCGGCTAGACACTTCTTTTTCAGGGCAATCGATACGTTAGCTCTCGCTCTCGCTGTCTCTCTCTCTCTCTCTCTCTCTTTCTCTCTCTCTCTCTCTCTCTCTCTTTCCGTCTCTCTTTCTCTCTCTCTCTATCTGTCAGAAGGCATATGGCTCTGCCTTTTTCTTCTCAGAACAGCGCTGTTACACGATATTACACTGCCTTGTTTTGGAGTCCACACGCATTCT
Source organism: Clathrina lutea (assembly GCA_028571005.1). NCBI lineage: Eukaryota > Metazoa > Porifera > Calcarea > Clathrinida > Clathrinidae > Clathrina > Clathrina lutea. The sequence continues at coordinate 1,921 of JAOWAR010157568.1, forward strand.
CCAGCAGACTTTTTTTATCGGACACGAAAAGGTATTAGCAGGTGTACAGTTATAAAAGACGCTTCGGAGCACTACTCGTTTTCATTTTTTTTTTTAAGACCTGAACAGGGTAACGAAAGAGATCTGTTGAGTACTACCAGGCGATAGGCTTGTTATGCCTGAAGGGCGCAACGAGAGCGAGTAGGTGCATCATGATGCGAAATTGCATGCAAATCAGTTAGAGTGAGTGAAAGGGCTTGTCAAGGTAAACCTGTGCCAAGATCTTCCAAGCGACGGCTTAAAGGTGGCCTCATCATTTTAATTACCAAGACTTCTTCCATCTAAAGGCGTAGTGTATCCTGCTAGTAGTTCAGGACATCGAAGTTGATCTTAGGCGAGTTTTTTTGGTTGTCTTGTGTCCGAGTGATCTCATGATGGCCGATGTCCTGTAGTCTCTTGAAGGATTGGGGAGACTGACCAAGTGTATAGACCAATGTCTGCTTTTCCACAGAGGACACGTGTTACTGATTAAACAAAATTGGAGCTTTGGTGAATCCCCGGAACAGTACACGTTCTGCTTCGACAATGCTTTGTCCTTGTAGGTTTTTTCCTTGCAGATTTGGGACCGGTAACGGAGAGGACTGTTCGGCCGGTAAAGTACACTAGCCGTCCCTGAAATCCGTGTTTTTTGACGATCCGACCAAGAGCGTTGTTGACGTGGTCAGTAAGACAGGGCAGGTTACACGTGCTGGGTGTCCAGGAGACACGCTCCTTTGCTGTGAATGGGCGAGGCCTTCCGAACGAATGTAGGCGGAATCTATTGCTCAGCAGTTTTTCCATAGTGGGGGCATCCGTTTATCGTGCATTAAGAATAAGGGATCGGTTCTCGAAATTCACGTGCTTCACGAATATGTCGCTTAAATTTCACTGCCATGTCAGAATGTTGGGGTATGGCGGCCTTTATGGAACGCTGTAGGTCATCATTAACACCAGCTTGTTTGTTAGCACGTAGATGGCGTGAGCTGTTAATACAGATTGCCGGATTTGGCAGCTTCGACACCTGTTTCGAGATTAGATTAGCACCGCACCAGTCCAGGTGTCAGGCCTTGTCTACTTCAGGTAAAGGTCTCTGTGATCGATAGCGAACTGGCACTCGGTAGGTACGTGAACTGAATGTGCGGGCCGACGTTCAGCTGCCAGCTGAGCATCCTGTTAGATTAGAAAGGTTATCCTTGGCCTCTGTTTTCTTGAGTATGTCAGCGGGTTTTCTTCTTTTAGCGTGGTTAGGGGGTGCAACGTTGATTTACCGCAAATCCGCGGTAGACTGCTGTCCAATTGAGACCAAAAATTGGAAGAAACGGAAACTTTAACTTCTACTGCACGGGCAGCGTCTGAGGACGAGAGTATAAAAGGGGAGAGAGGACCTTCTTTGAGAGGAAAGTTGTCGGGTGTTCTTTCTAGTTTTTCAAACAGGAGTGTGCGAGAAAAGATGGTTGGTCTTCGAGGTCAAAACTGCCGCCGAGCCTTCCTCTGGGCATGCGTTCTTTCCAGAGGTGGTCCGAAAAACTACAAAGGCTTATTGGGCTTGTCCGTTATGTAATTTTGGGATTGTTGGGGCCTGTCTGGATATAAGTAGATTATGCTAATGCAATTTGAGACTGAACAGTTAGAGGTGAGTTTGTGTGAAAGTCAAGAATGCAATTTAATTTATCTATTTCAACGGCATCAGTATTGCCAACAAGTCATCCGGCTGAGCTGCTTAATGCTCTACAGTTTAAGTAACGTTTGGTGTTTTCTCTCTAGAAAGACGTCTTTCCGATGATGATGATTGGAGTTTGCAATCGGTCGCAGGCTATTCCCAAAAGTGGCCTATGCCGGACAGCATTTAGCTTCCGAGTGGGATGATCTGGCCCTGCCTATTCTCATCCAAGCTTATTCCGAGGCGTGCGAGGCTTTGAGCCCTGTTATCATCAACGCGAACAAGGCAAACCATCCTAAACGTTGGATAGAAACTATATCTGCTTGTTTCTCGCGAAGCTTGGGACCAAAAGTCAAGGCACAGCTGGAAAGCAACCATCCTTTCAGATGTGTTTACACGATCTGTAAGATTCTAAATGGACGTCTGAAGGACATAGAGAACTATTGTGGAGGAATTCTTACAAATCCCGCAAGGAAAGAGAGGGATTTTCCCTCTACGTTTACGGCATTGAAGAGGGCAGGAACTGGGCCTTTCACGTACAACGTATATCGTTTGACGAAGTCTGCGCCAATCTCCAAGTTCTCGTCTCCGTCCTGGAAACGTTGAATTGAGACGAAAAATCCCAGAAAACATTCTTAAACTCCTGGATTGCTTACGGAAGGCACAGAGAAACACCGACGCGAACACATTCCTCGCTCCAATCGACCCGTTTACCATTGCAAAAACCGTTTTATACAAATGCTTCGAAGAGCTAGATATCCAGCTTCCTTGTTTCTTCCAAAAGGCTGATGGCACAATCAAAGAATGTTTTACAGAGGGAAAGCATGATGGATGGCACAGAAACGGCATGCAAAGCTTTATGAGGAGAACATCAAAGTGTTTGACGACTTGCAAAAGTTCCGACAGGAAAACAGAGAAGGTCCGAAAAAACTGAAAGGAGGACAAGTGTGCAGGAAGTTAGAACAAACAAGAAACAAACTGGCTCATTTTGAAATTTTGGCTTTGAAAAAGTTGATGTGGCTCTGTTCCTCAGAGAACAGATTTTAGAAGTCTTTGGCCTACGTCGTGAAAGTCAAAAGCTTTAGCCAAAACTTGCCTTGCCTGACAAGAGTTTCTTCCCACTGCAGAGTAAGCTTGACATCAGAAATGGTACCTAGATCTCGACGAGGCTGGATTCTTCGTCCCACAGGGCAGCAATTTGTGGGAGAGAAAAGAAATAGTCATCTTCCACACCGCTTTCCATGAAAATGCTTCTTCGAATAGAAGTGTTCTTGTGTTTGGACCAGCCGGTATTGGAAAGAGTTTTCTTGCCATTCGTGTTGTGGTTATCTTGAGAGAAATCTATCCCAATCAGAGCTGGATTTCTTGCTCAACAGAAAAAGACTTTGTAAAAGACATGAGAATAAGCTTTGGGAAGGAATCGTCTCCACGGCAAAGAACCAATGACGTTCTTGCAGAGACTCGTGCGGCACCATCCGTGGAAAGAAAACGGTCTTTTCGTTCTTGATGATGTCTGTTCCGAAATGGTTGGGGTTGTGTGTGAAATTATCAAGAAGGTTAAGAGCAAGTTTATTATTACAACCCGAATCTGCGCCATCAAGTTATAGCTTCAAAGACAAATCAAGTCCATTACCACGATTCATTTACAGATTTTCAGTGTGGAGGAATGCTGGGAGTTGATTTCTCTTAGAAGCCCCAAACTAAATCCCAAAAGGTACAAGGCAGCGAAACTCTTGGCGAATGAACGATTAGAAAGCTTTCCTCTTTGTATAAGTATATTTTCTTCATGGCTGACGAAATTTCAGAAGTCTGAGTCTAGCCACCAACAAATAAGTGAGTTGAAGAGTACCTGGAATGAAATGGAAGAAGAGTTTGGATATCACTTTCACAGAAGAGGTCTAAAAGGTGTTGTGGAATAAGCATGGACGGCCCTTTCACGCCATCCAGCTTGTTACTTCCTCCTGGGAATGATCTGTTTCCTAGGTGAGGCCAAAATTCCTTGGAGACTTCTTTGTCCACCGTTGGAAGACACCCGCATTTCTGACGCTTATTCTGGATTTAAAACAACAATTGGCATAGAAAAGGGTTCTATCTTGAAAGACTATGGATTGAATAACATTGGTCAAGGATGCGTCCCTCTAGAAGTTGACAGCTTTTACAATATCGCAACATTTTGGAGGAAGTAGGAGGGATCATGTTTAACTCATCTTCAGGAAACATCCACATACACTCACTGACGTTATCAATTGTTCGGGGGAGCTTTCAAAGGTATTACCTTCAATGCCTAAACGGTTCCTGTGAAGGTAGCGTAAAAGGGAGGGAAGGTGATGTAGAGAGCGCATTAAAAAATTGGGCATGCCGCTTGGAGAAAGCTATGTTTGTAGAGGTCACCACCTTGGGATATAATTTTTTCCACATGGTTGCGGATATAATTACCTTGTCAAACTCCGTTTTTGAAGAAGTCTTGGATACGCTGGGGTTATACTTGACTTTTGCGAGGAAACGTCAAGAAATCCTTGAACTGTTCTTGATGTCGCAGGGAGGATGTCTTGCCTTACGATTATCTTGTTTTTGGTTCCTTCTGACGCTCTTTGCTTTCACGGTATATATCAACCGTTTCCCTTTGAAGTTCCTGCATCTTGTTTGGCGACTTTTCGCAACAAGTCAAAGAGAGCTTTTGTCTTTGGAGGAGAAATCCCAAATAAAAAGGATCTACTTTCTGAAAGCTGGAAATCATAAAAGGAGTCTTTTTCTGCTCAATTGATGAACTTCAAGCTAAGTTTAAGAAGGGCAAAATTGCAGAAAAATCTTATGAAGCGTGTTTTCACCATGAAGGTATTGCTGGAGGAATACTCAAGGAGTAGGGAGCAGAGGATTGAAAGAATACTTGGCAAGAGCGGCAGTAAAATGCCCTCTTTTACATTCTCTCGTGACAATTAGGGACGAAGTGGATGTAATGGAGATGACCAGGAAAGTAAGGCTGTCTGGAAACCTTTTTTTCTTTAATTTCGACAATTACAAAACACGGTTTTGGAGCAAACGCTTTGATAACTGGGCTAAAGTTTGCCTTGATAAAAAATAGGAGTACAGAAGGGAACATTGTGCAAGTATCATTTGGGCAAAAACATTTTTTTTTTTGAAGAGACTTGTCTCCATTACGAGAAAATACGGGTTCTTCGGGAGAGACATGGTGAAGACAGACATGATTGGTGGTGGAGTAGTGCCACTATCACAAATAACTTTGCTCTCGACTGCTGTCTTTTGGGGCTATTGACTGAAGACGGTGGGATAAGCAGAGCCAAATGTCACTATCTCCAGTTTGCTGTTGCTTATCGAAATATAGAAAAACGTAACGCGATGGAATTTAATTGTTATCAACTTTGGGAAAGCTTCCATTTCAGAAACACCCTGAACTTCTTTACAGCAGTTTGGCAAATCTGTACCATGCACGCGACCAAGGCATGGGAAATTGGGCATTTTCCTCTTTGTAAGAAATTTCTGTCTTGTCGATACAGCCCTCTTCACGATGACTGGAGGAGTTTCTTTGAAAAAGCACTTTCCATTTCAATTGAAGATAAAATAGGAATATGGACATATTCTCTGAACGCACACTGAGTTTCCTACTCTCGACTTCCTTGGATCTTCTACTATTTGAGGAATTTAATGTGGAAGGAACTCTTCAGCGGTCCTTGGCCTTTGTGAGCCACCTGATCTACATATAGTCCTTCGTCTGTGATGTTGCCGAGGGGAATTTTCATAGCCTTCCCGAAGGCCAGATAAATCATGAGTGGATTGAAATTATTGCCATGAAACGAACTGAAACCATTTTTGTACTTGTGTGAACTTTTTGGGAAATCAGGATATTCCGAGGTTTGTGATCTTTTCTCAAAACTGCCTCAGAAATTTCAATTTGTGTTAGAAATTCGACTTCAAAATCTTTCTCTTCTCACAAAGACCATCTTAAAGAAATATGTGAAAACATTTTCCTCCGCTTCCTGTCAAGCACTACAAACGAAAGCATATGAAATGTTCAGATAAGCCAATAAGATCTACTCTTTGAGAGAAATGGCAGAGCTTGCCCGAGAATTACGGAAGATTTCCCTTGACAGGTTTTTGGACAATCTGACTTTGCAAACACCTGATGGAAGCTTCTCAGTTGAGCTCAACGAAGTGACTCTGTCGATGGCCCTACACTTTTGTGATTTAATGCAGCGCCTTCACCAGAAAGAAAGGATGTTCTGTCAGGTAGAGCCTTGTGTTGCTATGTATATTGAAATGATGCACCGCCTTAGAGTTTTCTAAATTCATTTGGCAACTTACCGTGTCGAGTACGCAAGGCTTCTGGCACGAATGGGAAGATTGTTGGAAGGAGCAGAACAGGCGTATCTCGCAAAAAGTGTCCTTATCAGTGAAATTGGAAAGGCCATGTGGAATGGCTTCCAGACCCATCCAACTGTGACTTTGAACAGATCCGGCTGCAAGGCTTTTAATGAAGAACAAGGATTCTGTTAGCGAGCGCTCTCGGATGAAGAAAGTAACAATAATCTGAAGGAGCTCCGCCTTCGACTGGAGAATCTCATCTGGACATTTATTGAGTTGACGGTCAAGTCTCGTGTAGATGTACTGTAGAGATGTCCCTACATAGGATGAAAGACATGAAGGATCAGGACTCTGATAAGATCAAAATCTATCGGATGAAAAAAAGCAACAATAAAATTAATCTGAAGGAGCTCGCTGTTTCACGTGAAAGTTTCAAAATTTTTGTGAATTAACTGTTGAAATTATCGAGTTTCCGTAGGGAGCGGAAGCGTCAGTCTTCTTTTGAAAGTGTTCAAGTACATACTTCCATCCTGTCATTGTACTATTTTTGGCAACCCATCCTCTTTTTCCCCAGACAGTCAGAGACTAATTTATAGGTTTCTCCTTGATAGAAGAAAGAAAGAGAGGCGGGGAAAGAGCTTAGAGGTAACTTATGATAGGTCAGACTCATTGGTATAGTCCAAGGCGATACATAGTTCTTGAGAAGCGCTTGTCATTGAGAGCCCGGATAAACGACGAGCTAAACTACAATAAGCCACAGAGGAAGGCGAAGAGTTGAAAAGCGTACTATGTGCATGACAAACCTGTTCATTAAAAAAAAAAGACACTACGTCATGTGCTGTCAATGGGAAAAGCTATGAGGTACTTATACCAAAAGAGTGGGCGGAGCGAGTAGATGCATTGAAGCTAAGAAACTAGCTGAGGGGGTTCACCACGATGTATTAGTTTCCACAAGGCAGGCAGTTCCAAGTCGGAAGCGGAAGGGCGGAGACACCATATTCAGTAATGTCGGCCATCCTATCTAACGGAAAGTCATGCTGACCCTGATGAGAGTAACTCAGGCCATAGCAAGCTGTGCAGGCTAGAGACCCAGTCAGTCCCGCTTGGAGGATCCTTGCATCCGCCGGATCCCAGACAGCCGAATCGTACTCAAAGGCCGGGTGACGCAAAAATGTGTGGTTTTCCAACTTTTCGATGCACCCGACTAGTACGTCCATGCAAGATCACATTCAGCCTAGGAATCAGGGATTGGTCCGAAAATACGTGACACGCTTCAAGATCACTCTTGTATTCGCAGAGTGTGTTGATGAACGGAATAGGTGTCGCACCTCCAGATTCTCAGATTGCTTCTGAACCTGCACCGACACAGAAGATTTACTTCACTCGTTGTGTACATCGACGGCGCCTTTGGTCAGCAGCTCAATGACATGCCATACGGTTATCGCTTTGACTTTTCCGGTCATGATTCTCATGGCAGCGTTGATCCCACCCTGCCAGGGGATAGTGGAGCCAAAGATGGCGCACAGACGGAATCCAATAGACCCTATGCCAGATAAAAGTTGACGGGGCATGTGATGATAAAAATGGCGCCGGGCTGCAGCATTGAGCATTTAAACCGAGCAGCTGGCCATACGTTCGAGAGGAGTTTCTTTCTTTCTTTTCTTCCTTCCTTCTTTCTTTTTTTCTTTTTTGCCCTGCTCATGTTCTCCATGCCGGATTCGTGAGGCCGTCTGGGGACCATTGCTGCGTACCTTTGTGCACTTCAAATCAGCGAAAAGTGTCGTCCAGGGCGAATCTTTTCCACGTTTTCCCCCGGTGACCTACCGATTGTTGCGCAAAAGGTGGATCCCGGCGGTGTGGCGTTATGTTGACAAGAGTTTCGTGGTCGTGACACCAGTGTCTGCTCTGAACATGTTTTGATATACAGATTATTGTAGCGGAGAGAAGAAGAAAGGGGCCGAGATAAGGCGAGTTGCTGTGCCACTGATCTGTTTTTTTCTTGGACAAGGGATGAGCCGAAGGTCGCAGTTCGAGCGGTACGGGAAGTTGAAGGCAGCTTCGGAGGAAGACAGTACACAACGTGTTTATTTCTTTTGGACCTCCTACGTATGCTGGGGGGTTGAAAAAAGAAACTGACGAAGAGTCGTGCTGCTATGGAAGCTCTTCGGCCGAACTAAAGAAGGCAAGAACGGCAGACACGTTCAGCTTCGAGCGATTCTTCACGGGTCCTCAGAAGATGGCCTACGTAACTATACTGGGCTTCCGATCGGTCAGACGTTCAAAAACCTCTTCACTTTCTGAGTAGGAACAAACAACACCCTTGTCAGCAGCAGAAGACAGCAGCAGACAAATTAGGCCTGAATACCGTCACAGATTGGCAGATGGAGGGACGAAGAAGGATGGAGTTCTCTCTTTGAAAGGGCAGCTTTCTCTTACCTCGGTGAGGCTCTGGTGTGACATTGATGAAGAGATGCCTGCTGAAATCCTCCATGATTCTCAGCCCATGATAAGCCGAGTTCTGTTTACGTGAATCAACTTCATGTCTTTTCGGCTGTCCGCTATCCCGATTTGGTTATCTCCAGAGGCTGTTTGCAAACCTTGCCGACTACTTTCAAGACGCACTATGTGAGCATATACATGATAGTGCACAGCTCTGCGAATTTTTCCGTCCTGGATCAAGTTATCCCTTTGTCTCTTTAGACTCTATAAATCAGATTTGGACCATTTGCTGTATGCTCACTAACTGGTAGCCATCACTGCTCGACGCTTGATTGATTGTTTGTTTCATGTTATTGGCGTAAGCTTTTCTTCTCTTCCCGCTGTTATTTCTT
>JAOWAR010157579.1:0-10749 GCA_028571005.1 Clathrina lutea
GTGAACGAGTAGCCGCTTTAAACAGGCGATGTTTGGCCCTGCTCAGATGGTGGAGGTGAGACGACATAAATGGCTTGCTGGGGGAGCGAATGAAGATGGATGAGGGTCAGTCCGCTCAGAGAGTGAGTCGGAGCCATGCCTCTCTTCCTCGACGGCTGACTGTGTGCCAGAGCAGACCTGAATCTAGTCACCTGGCCATGAGAGTTGGCGTCACGTTCACTTCCAGCTTCGATCACTGACAGCGGGACCTTCGCGTTTCCCACCACCTGTGCTCTCCCAACTAACTACGCAGCTCGTTTAGCTTCTTCTATTCACCCTCCCATTACAGAAGGCGCTGTTCCAGCTATCTCTGAAAGTTTCCCCCAACCAGAGGTGCCGCTCATTTTCATCCAATTTCGGGCCGGTTAACCCAACATGATCACCAAGTTCAGTGGCAACGCCATTTTTCACCTGCCTATTACTGCGGAAAATCTAATGATGCCTATCCAGTTTTATCAGCTGCGCTATTTCCGCTATTGGAAAGGGAAGGGAAGCAGTGGGAAGTATGGAAAGAAGCACAGTGGGCTAAAATGCCAACTAGGGTTTCCCTCAGGGTACTCGATTGACGCTCTACCAATTGAGCTAATTGGGACCAGCTACTCATTTCGGTGAGGCCTATGTTGTGAGGTAGAGCTGTGCCACAGTGTACCACAGTGTCATTTGTCCTGACCAAAGAGTCACCAGTCCTAGTAGCTCGGGCATCAGCCCTGTTAGCTGAGGGTTCCGGTTAGAATAGTGGCAGGGGTACTAGCATTTTTTCCCCTGTGCTCCTTTCCATTGTTTCTGCTGCTTCACTTCCTGACTTTTAGATATCATTTCTCCCAAACTCCATCATTAGTTCCCCCATGCACGGGATATTTTGTAGATGGCCGAGTATCATGCCAGCAGGGTGTATAGATCTGACCCTACACACCATTGCTAGTCCATCCTACTCACAGGATGAATTCTTAGGAGCACCCCTTCATCCTGCCAGTAGGATGACTGGACGTTTTAGTTGCAGCTACCCTGCTCCACTGCTTCAGTTAGGTAGGCCACAAAGAGAGTTGACTTAGTCTGCTCAGAGCAATCACACTGACATCTCTCGTCATTTGAGGGTAGGAAAAGGTGAATGAAATAGAAGTCACTGTACAGTAGGATACTACAGCCAAATTGAGGATTTCTTGCCATGCTATTAGTGTCCTAACAGAGTCATGACATCTTCAGCATATCCACCTATTGGATATGGCGGCTTGCGAAAGGAATATAGGCCAAGCTGCTTTCTTTTAGATTTGAGCAAGGCATGCGAATGAGTGGTTGAGCTCGGGCAAGCCTAGGCGACCGACTTATGGGTGGGCAGAATGCGATCGAAGCATATTATCCCTATCACAGTAGTTTATTCCACCTTCGCTGAAGTTCCCCCTCTTTCGTTCTTCTATCCTAACTTGCAAGGCCTCCACAGTACTTCCTTTCTGCACAATCACCGCCACAGGTTTAATGCACCTCCTTCGTGATACGCCATAGATTTCACAAAGTAAATCTACTCATACATTCACTGACCACACTAAATTACCACAGTAACGGAAGTCAGAAATTTGGATTCACTGTGGCGGTCTCTTTACCAATTGAGGCGATTTTTGGCATGCGTTCTCTACGTTGGATGCCCAAAAAAAGCCTGTCACTGTTTTCTAAATTTGACTGCGTTATTCTATTATTACTCGCCAAAGCCCAGGACTACCACTCCAAATTTGGCTGCCACTTTTCTGACGTTTGGAGACCATTCCTAATAATGCCAGACACACTTTTTTGTCGCTTACCAAGAGGACCCCAAAGAGAAAATTTCAGGCGAATCACGCTGACCGCTGTGGAAATAAATCTAAATTTCTGACTTCCACCATTGTCATGCTGATTATAGCGTTGTGACGTCCCAAATTTTATAACGTGACAATTGGCGCCTTAGAATTAAAAAAAGAAAAAAGTATCCATTGAATATAAGCTTTAAGAAAGTACATAGTTTGTTGGGTGGATAAGCTGAGCTTCTGGGTGAAAATTTGGACAAAATAACAATACTTCTCGCCGGCCGAGCGAAGCAAGATAGGCGAGACGTGCAGTTCTCGCCGGCTGCTGTGACGTCTGCATTATCCGCCCTTTTATTTGGCTGCGCTCACAGGTGCCTCTTCAGTCGTGTCCAAGGCCCTGTCAGCCGAGCACATAGTTTTGTTCTCTAATCCTCTAGTTAGTCGTGTGGCTGACAGCGGGCACCACCAACCAATAGATTGTGCTCAGAGGCGAGAATGCAGGTGGAAGCAACATCCATAATGGCCACCTTAACCCTTTACCTTCCACACAGACGTTCGGTCGCCGGCGGCCGATGACGTCACGCTCGGATATCTCATGAATAACAGGCAGATCTATGGCGTCATTGATGGCTCTGGACAGGTTTGGGGGCAAGGGAGGCAAAGAGAAAGAGAAACGGTGTGGTCACCAGTCATCTTCATTGAGAAAATCACGTCGCAAAGGTCGAAAGTTGCCGCTGCTGTTTGCGCGATCTCTGCGCGTACTATTCTGGAGTGATGGACGCGGAAGTGGCGCTGGAGTTGATTTTGCATGGTGCCGACAGCGATTTTTTTCTGTTGAAGAATTGAATAGCTCTGATGAATCACTCATGCTTTCCGACGAAGATGGGCAGTGGCAGCTGCTGCAGATTCAAATGCCCCAAGCCATCCACAGTTACAACCATGGCATGGGCGGTGCGGACTCCTTTGACCAGATAGCCAGTTCTTATCACATAGTGCGCCGTTCCAAGAAGTCTTGGAAAGTTCTTTTCTTTGATCTTTTGGAGGTATCAGTTCTGAATGCCTTCATCCTCACGAAGGAAAACATGACCATGCACCCTGGTGTGATTGAACGGCCTCAAGCATATTCACAGAAGCAGTTCTGCGATAACCTTCTCCTCCAGCTTGGAGAGATTGATCCCCATGAGCATCAACCACCAGTTACTGGCAAGCGCAAGAGGAGGAGAGCACAACATGTTTGGCAAGTACTCACAGAGCATTGCCCTTTAGTTGCTGCGCAGAGGCGCAACTGCACAGTATGCTGGGCCGTGCACGGGGTGGACATTCGCTCCAAGTATGTCTGTGCTGTCTGCAAGCAGAAGAACGGGAACTCTGTCCATCTGCGCACTCTAGAGGGCCGAGCATGCTTTCAGCAGTAACACTCACCACGTTTAGACAGAGACAATAGAAATCTTTTGTGATATGGCTTTTCTTTAAGTCTCTATTTGATATTCCCTCTTAATTTTTGGGAAATAGTGCTTTCTGAAGAGTAGACCAGTGGTCACCTAGATCCTTGGCGCTCTGAAGTTGTCATGGCCTAGTTTGAGCTGTTTGGACAAAGGTTGGATTGTTGAACATCTTTATATATTCATCTTGTTCTATATCATGCCAGTCATGGATTCCAAAGTACTTGGCTTTGACATCAATTCTAGCATTGGTTGTTCTTTTTCAATTAAGCCAGAAGAGTGAGGCTTGCTTACTTTTGTTACCCTTAGTGAACAATTTGCACGATTGTGATAGATCTAAGTGTTAACTTCCGAGGCTTGCTTACTTTTGTTACCCTTAGTGAACAATTTGCACGATTGTGATAGATCTAAGTGTTAACTTCCGAGGCATCATTATATGATATGCAAGTTTTTTCAGTCATTACAGCAGTAATTTTTTTTATGTGTCATCTGTAATGGTAGACATGAAATTCATTACTGACGCAATAGTGTAGTCTTTAGCGGCTATTGCAGTTTAACAGCAAGCATCAGACTACATGCATGCTCTTGTGCGCAGGCACCATTTTTCTTTGTGTCATGCAAAGTTTGTGGGTGTGCGTTGAAAGAATACTTATGGTTATCGCTTAATGAAAAAAAAAAACATGAATTGACCCGTCATCAGCCTATGTCTTGAAATCACCCCATGTGATCTCGCCACGGGCAAAATAGGTGCCGATCCCACATTGGCAACGGCCAGCTAGGCAAGCTTGACGAGGGTCTCGCGGCCATTTTTCCTTGTGTCTTGCATAGTTTGTTGGTCTGCATTGAAACAATGCTTGTCGTTGCTTAATTAAAATATAAAAAACAGGAAATGCCTCATTATTGGCCTATGTCTTCAAGTCACCCTGTGTCATCTCATCACGGGCAAAGAATGAGCTGGTCCCGCACACAGGCCAGGGCCAGCACAAGCTTTACGAGGGTTCCAGGCTGAAATTCGCGAAGAACGAATGGCGTTCGTTACTGCCGCGATGCAAAACCTCATTGAAACCGCAAGTTAAACTTCGAGTGAGAAATCCCACGCAGTGACTCCAGGGTCAGACGAAAAGTAGTTGTTGAAGATGTTTCGGTGCCCTGCACCATTGTCAAAGCCGAAACGTCTTCAACAAGAACTTTTCGTCTGACCCTGGAGTAGTGACTGTGCGGGTTTTTCCATTCGAAGTTTAACTTGTGGCTTCAATAATGAGGGTCCTTTCAAAAAGGTCTTTTTCCCTATAAAAATCTCATTCCCTACTCAACCAAGAGCCACAGCAGCAGCATCGACAGCAGTATCAGCAGCAGGAGCTATCTCCTTCCCTGTCCACGCAAGCTGATCACCAACAGCTTCCTGCTTCATCTAGCCATGTCGGCGAGGTGCGCCCATTTTCTGTTTCGGGTGCCTGTCTGCAGGTTGAGTGCCTTGGTTTCAATGAACTGTCGTCAGAGATGCTCGGCCCGTCCAGTTCGAGAGCCCTCCTTTCGTCTTCAAATTGGGGATCAAGGCGATGTCTTACTGGTGTCTGCTGCTCGTTTGAGTACCCATGTGAATTTGGGAACATGGTTGGAGGCATGGACTGCTTACCTCTGTCCTCGTTAGTGTGGTACCATGACGCGCTGCTGGTGTAATGAATAGCGTAATTCATCCGTAATTTTTTTTTACCATTCCCGGGCTACGCTTAAAGCCAGGTAATTTCATCACCTTTGCTCATACCGTAGATTGAGTTTTACAACACAATTTACAACCCTGGATATTGGACACTGCCTCCACATACGTGATTGTTTCTGGCGCTTCTTCCTCGCTGGACAGCAGTTGGATCTCATCTTTGCAGTGTGTCGTTAGTTGGAAACTTCCCTTGATAAAAAAGCCGAGGGTCCAGCTCACAGCCTGCTGTCCTTTAGCATCAGCAGCAAGACCTGTCTCCTTTCCTGTCCACGCATGCCAGATTTACTTAGCTCATCCAGTTCGCAGGCCCTTTTTCCATTCAAGCCGGGGAGTAAGCTATCATCTTTGTCTGGAGCACCAGATGCGCTTAATTTCTCTCCAACAATGTTTCAAAAGGACAACGAATAACTATTAGTACTAGTCTTGTCTGATAGCACTTGACAAGCCCTGGAAGAAAGAAAATGCCAATACGTGAGGCATGGCTGCCTCCTTGATAAGAAGTAAGGGGCATGGGTAATACAAAAAAGGAATACGAAAAAGGACTATACTATAAACGTTAAAGACCAGAAACTACGGCAATTACAAATGGTATGCTGTCTGGAAGCAGCAGTGCAAGGGCACAGCCTACTTTCAACATGAATGATCGTGCCAGCATGGGCTGGTCATGACAGTCTTGCTAGAGTCTGCAGCTTGTTCGAGATCCATGTGGATATGGGGTCATGGCGGATGGAGGCACGGAGTGTTTACCTCTCTGTCCTTTTGAGTGCAGTACCAAGATCCATAACGGAGTTGTTGCCTATTGAATAGCAAAGAAAGTATTATTCTTCCACGTTGTTTTACCATTCGCGGGCTACGCTTGAGGCCTGGTGTTTTCAACACCATGCTGATGCCGTCGATGCAGTTTTGCAACACAATTTACCATCCTGGTTGTTCGACACTGCCTCGACACATACGTGATTGTTTCTGGCGCTTCTTGCTCGCTGGACAGCAGTTGGACCTCATCTTTGCAGTGTGTAGTTGGAAACTTCCCTTGAAAAAATAGCCGAGGGTCCAGCTCACAGCCTGCTGTTCTTTAGCATCGGCAGTAGCACAAAGAGGAAGAAGAGGAAGAGCTGTTTCCTAAATTGCCTGTCAACGCACGCCATAGGTGCTAAGCTTATCCAGTTCGCAGGCCCTCCTTTCTATTTCAAGCTGGCGACCAAGTTGATGTCTATCTAGAGTCCGCTGCTCATTTGAATATGCATGTAGATCTGAGATCATGGCGGTTGGAAGCACGTACTGTTTACGTCTCTGTCCTCGTAAGTGCAGGACCAAAATACGCAACGGAGGTGCTGGTGTATTGATTAGCATGGACAGTATTATTCTTCCGCGTTTTAGAGCAATTGCGGGCTACACTTAAGGCCTGGTATTTTCAACACCTTGCTGATGCTGTCGATTGAGGTTGTAATACATGTTACGACCGTAGATGTTCTACACTGCCGCGACACCTACGTGATTATTTCGGCCACTTCCTCTATGCTGAACAGCAGTTGGAGACCGTCTTTGCAGTGTCTCCCACTAGGAAATTCACTTTGAAGTGAAAAGAAGAAGCAACCGGGGGCTCACCTTATAGCCTGCCGTCCTTGACATCCTTCTAGATTGCTTGAAACCCTAGAGGTATGGTTGCCCGACTTGCTGACACTTGCCGTCTTTGTCAACAGTGCATGCACATGCCTTGCCCCTTCACCCTAAAGTACAAGCTAGAATCTCTATATTAGGCATGCGCTCGTTCGTTTCTTGCGTGGTTGTTTCTGGTCGTACCATCCTGCGGCATTGTTGGGACCTTAATTACAGGCAAAATTCGGCCAGCTGAAGTAAAGCCACACCCCAGGGTGAAGCTGCTCCACCCCGGCCAAGCGGACATCCATGACATGACATCGTAGCGAACCCCCATCACTGTACTTCGACTTTCGAAGATCAAAGACTTACCCCAGGGGTACAGACATGATCATCCGTACTGGTCCAGCTAAACCAGCTGCATATGCCCGGTTTTACCCATGAGAGTATACTCTGCCACAGTGCCTGCACATCCAATGTGACTGCTATTCCAGTACTCCTTTGGCGCTGCGCTGTGGCGCAGGTATATACACTTCAACATCCACATCTCTATTATACTTCAACATTCATCTCTCAATGTACACTTCAGCATTGGTTTCTATATAAGAAGCACTTCAACATTTGTGTCTATATAATATACACTTCAACATTTGTGTCTATGTATGCACTTTTTACATATACAAGTCCGTAAATGTACCCTTGAACATCCATGTCGACATAAATGCCTCAACATTCCTGTCTATTTGTACACTTGAGCCTTCATGTCTATATAAACACTTCAAGAACCATCTCCATAGATGCACTTAAACATTCATGTCTTTATATTCACTTGAAGCTGTGTTTCTAGCTAAAATCTTAAGCATTCTAGCCTAAATGTCCACTTCAACATCCATGTGTTAATAATCAACATTTGCCATTTTCCTTTTGCGTCCATATTCAGTGACGTGGGGCTGTAACTGCCATAACAGGGTTCAGAGAAAGAACGGAGCATGCCAGGATGTTTTGACCTTCACTCCTCTGCCAATTGGTAAACTGATTGGCATACCGTTTAAGATCAAGGCATTCTGGCGGCATGAGTAATGGCAACACAGACCTCAGCACCCCGGGTTCCTTTTGCCTTTCCAGTGTTCGTCAAAGCCATTCACCCAGACCCCGGAATGCTGGATTATAGCATTGTTCTACTTTTCAGGAATGAGTTTTTTATCATGATAGCAGTGCTTTTCACAGCTGAAATGTTTGAGCTGTTCAGTATTGAGTGAACAAATTACTTTCAACCACAACTCTAAACTTGAATGCATCACAGGGTCATCCTCGACTCCCATGCAAGGACCCTTTCAAAACCCACCTGTCGGGGTCCAGTCGAGCCGTTGCTTAACACTTAGCTCCTCGCACAGTCTTTTAGCTTCCTGCTCAGCTGTCACATTGGGCAAAAAGTGAATAGCGTCTTAGCTTACCGAGGTATACCCAGAAATAGCCAGTTTGTAAAGTCAGCTCAAAATACACCTTTTAAAGACATTTTCATCACCCTACGTGATAAACTTTGTGGATCTCCAACAAACGCTCCACTCTTGTTGGAGCCTAATGTTGCAGAACACTTCAAACATGGCACAGTTTTCCTTTCAGAGGAATGCTTTTGAAGCAGGAATGCTTGTATTTTGTTGCCATGACAATTTCAAAAGCCGATCCTTTAAATATTTGACCAGCGGGAAAGCCGGTGTGCTATCCCCTAACCCAACACACGGAAAGTGTCGTACAAACACAGGCAAGGCTTATCTTTGGATTTAAATGACAGCAACTTGGTCCATTGCCAATTTATGACTAAGCCACTATGAATTGAATGTGAAGATATAGAAAGGTGATTTTCTGGTCGCAATCCAGTCATTTCTCCAAATGGGAAGAGATGAAAAGTGGCAAGTCATCGCTTTCCTTTCCACTTGCACACCGGGGATAAATCTGGAAACAATATTATCTGGATGGTTCTTGCTGGGATTTCACGCTGCAGCCCGGCTCTCTTTCAGCACCAGCACACAGGTTTGATGTAGGCCTGAGCCCCAAACAAGACCTGGGAACCAGGTCTTAACATCGTCTACATAAACTTGTTTTCTGTTGCTAAAAGGTTTTGAAATGGTCATTGACCATCATTTGAACCCAGCACGGTTTCAATGCCTTATCCAATTCTCCAGCTTTTCTCAAAATTTCCAGGGGTAGCTAAACAAATATCGGTGGAAATAAAAGTTTTCCAAGAGATGCGGTTGCGATAATTTTCCTAGAAAAGTAAAGCTTGCATACAATGTACACAGCGGTCGGTATACACCCAATCAACATTGAGTTTGCTGAGGGAAAAATAATCCCAAGACCAGTGGAAACCAAACCCATTGTAGTTACTCCTAGACTATAGAACCAAGGGTTTCGGCAAGCGCTCGAACCCAGGTGGGCACAGCATGCCATACAGGAGATCAATATTGACAGCGCAGCACACTGTCTAAAGCCTAAAGAGGGCCATTATCCCATCTCGATGCAAACGCAGAGATAAGATTTCTATTGCACTCTCCCACCGGAACAAAGGACAAATACCGCTGTGGCACAAGGAGTAGCTATAGATCACAACATCCCACTCTTCTACCGAACAAAGGACAAAACTACACATAAAGTTTAAAAAATATGTATATTTAAAGCGGTTATATTTAGAGGCAAACTTATGTAATGTACACAACAAGGCAATCAGGGGTGTTATGACTCAATGGCGTTTTGCCCAGTTCTCATCATGAGGACAAGACGACTAGGTGCAATGGCTCAACAATTAAAACAGAGCAAAACTATACACACTTGTGGGAATATCACACAAATTAGCAATGACAAACGGAAGTGACACAATCTATTTTACGAGACTTAACACCCGTACTGAATCCTTCTGAGCACAAAGCTCGGGTGCTTTTTATCGAATAAAGAGCGCTCTAGGCGCTCTTTATTCGATCAAAAGCGCGAGCTTTGTGCTCAGAAGGATTCAGTACGTCACTTCCGTTTGTCATTGTTAATTTGTGTGATATTCCCACAAGTGTGTATATAGTCTTGTTCTGTTTTAATTGTTGAGCCATTACACCTAGTCATTTTGTCCTCAATCTCAGTGTATCTCCTGATGAGAACTGGGCGAATTGCATTGAAAATCTATAGCGGGGCTGCGTGCAGTCTGGCGCCGGCCTCTCGCAAGAGAGGCCTCCTTACGAGTATGTTTGAGTATTGATATAAATATAAAAATATAAACATCCTCAATCAACAGCGAGATAATACATAACCGTTGGTGTTTTGACAGCCGGGCCTGTCTCAAACCCCTGAACTCGAAAGGCTGCAGGGCCATAGCATGCGACCATGATGGTGACTCTTGGAATGGGGATAGTGTTTACTGTTGGGATCAATGATCTGAATGAGGGTGCCGTGTAGTGTGAAGCTTGGTCCAGGTGAGGCGAAGCTGAGCTCATTTTAGCCTGTCTATTGTCTAAATTTAGGGCCTAACCATCCTGCCAGAATTTGGTCTTCATCAAAAGAAATAATGGTTATTCAGGGCTGGAAAGAGTGAAGAACCCTGGTCCCAGTACCAGCCACTCTAACGAGGTAATGATTCAGCGCATGCTCTGTACATACAACAACGAACGCCCCGTGAGAAGAGGGCGCAATTACCTATTATCTGGCCAACCACAATAGCCACAGTAGCCCACATCGTGGTGGCCATACCTTGCTTTCTCGCAACGAAATTTTAACACTTTTCTCTTCTCCAACTGCACGATGTCCTCGCGATTAACCCCTTCGGGTGCCTCCCACCGCAGAACGACGTTCTAGAGCCAAGAGACCAGGCCCCAACACGCCAGGTTGATCCACATGCTGCTCTTCACCCGCTCCTCGTCATCTCCAGCAAACGCATGAGTCCTGTCTAGAGGCAAAAGTTGGAGAGGCCGGCTATACCCACACAGAATTGGACAAGGTCGCGCATAAAACCCAGTATAAGCTCAACAAGAAAGCGGCGTCGTACACCAGGGCCATCTAGGAGACACCCGCATGGGCCGTAAAGTTCACGAAGGCACTTGACGCACTAATTTAGGGGCTTCCTGCTGAACATCTGCAAGGTGTCCTATTCCTCATCGTCCGCAATCCGGACATAAACATATCCGAATTGCGGACGATGAGG
>JAOWAR010157590.1:0-10749 GCA_028571005.1 Clathrina lutea
CTCTCTCTCTCTCTCTCTCTCTCTCTCTCTCTCTCTCTCTCTCTCTCTCTCTCTCTCTCTCTCCCTCTCCCTCTCACTCTCCCTCTCTCTCTCTCTCTCTCTCTCTCTCTCTCTCTCTCTCCCTCTCTCTCTTTAAATTTCCCTCCCCTAGCCAATGCACTACTGATCGATACGTTTAGACACTCAATTCAGCCCGAACACCCAGTGAGGGTTTTCTTCTAGAATGGGTCCTAACGTTGATGGCGAAGGCAGGCAGGCATATTTCAGGACCAAACAGCTCTGTTGTGGCCGAAAGACCTGCCGGGGGAAACGTTTATCAATTTCACACAAATCGAGGCTTCCTCCGCCCTTGCTTTTCCTCCCGACCTTCATGTATCTTTCGTTTGCAATGAAACAGACGGAGGTCTTTTCTTATATGTCGCTTCTGCCTCAGTGACTGCACTGTCAGTGCACTCCCGACCCATGAGGTCTTCATCCTAAGTCGACCCCGCTTGCCCTTCATCATGCCAGATGAAGCCCTTGAGCCCCTTCCCCTGATGGGAGATCGAGAAGCCGACATTTGGCTTTGATAAGAATCACCACGACAGGCTAAGAATAGCTTTCGACGTGCACATGTGTTCTCTCGATCAGGATACCATGGGATACGAAGATCGTTTTGAGGTTTCTCGTGCTGAGATCATGATCAACGAGATTGTTCCCATCGTTGGCCGGTTATTTTTTCGTTGTGTACAAACTTTAACGTCAGTTCCGGTCATTTTACAAGACAGTAGCTGCTTCTGTGCATTGATGTTTCTGTCTGAGTCGACGTCCACTAACTGCGAGGCCTGTCCTTGCATCGGCCCTCGATTCACACACAACGTCTCGATGTTACGTTGGTGCTTCACGACCGGCGATCGCCTTGCTAGCGATCGCCGCAATGCAAAGGACACAAGTCACGTGCGCAAGATCACGGGCGTGTATATAATGCCGTGTCGCGCGGTTAGCTGAAGCCGTACACGCGTGTGCGGGATTAGCGCTTCGAACATTTTTGCGGAGTAGTCGCTTTCGGGTGGGAGAGGATTACCAGCATCAAGCCAGTGTCAGCGGCATGCGCACCCGCCGGTCGGCAATCTCCGGCTAAAACGGGCGTTAGACCCACTCCTCGGTCTGCTGGTGGCTTGAGGTCTTCCCTCCTACAGCTGAGAATGAGAAAAGCGCGGTGAAGAGCTGAGGTGCCATTTTGAAGATACTGCCCGTCGTCTTTCACGACAGAAGTTTAGTGGATCCTCCACCTCGCGCCAGAAAGCAGGAAATTTAGCTTGGCGTCGGAGCTTGACGCACCGACCAACGAGGGCGGAGACGAGTACGTTTGTTGAGTGGCCGCTTGAACGAGGACGAAGAGATCGTACAAGAGAGAAGGGATCTGCAAGACGCTACGAGGAGGAAGCATGCCTGAGTTCGGAGATGGCACTACTGCAGGTGAGAGGATGAAACTTGAGTATTTTATTTTGATTTTCCCTGCTGGTGAAGCAGAGCCTGGACGGAAATCACTTGTCTGGTGGCGGCTGTTTGGCATATGGTTGGGGTTGGGATGGACAGGTGTGTAGCATGGTGCTTACTTTGGTATTCCGTCTACAGCCTAGCCTGCGTCAGCTTTGGTTGCTGGCGATCTAGAACTCCTGACAAGCGCTGTGGCCCGAGTTGCTGAGGTATGACGTTCGTGCCTTCGGAACTTAACCGTGCCTGTCTGTTGGGATTGTACTACACTGGCCCAACGAAAATCTCCAAGTCAAGATAACTTTGAAGACGAAAACGCTTTGTTCACGCTGCTGTAAGCTGCAGACTCGTGGTCCAATGGGCCCAGCCTAGGACGGCGAGGTACCCATACCATGCCTGTAGGTCAGTTCAGGCCCATCGTCGAGACCGGCTTTCCCTCTGATCTTGTGATGACGAAGCCTCTCTGGGTGGCACGCTTTGATGGCGTTCACCCAGCTCGTAGGATGACGAACACAGTTCGCGTTAGGACTGTCTTTACCGGAAGCGCCAAGCCACAATCTTCAAGAACACATGTACTGAGCGGAAAAACAAATTTTGCCTCCGGCTGTTTCTTCCAGGTGAATGATTCACGCAGATCGTGGGTGGGTGCGAGGTCTGCCTCCCGCAAGCGCTGGAGAAAAGAAACGTGATGCTTTTCTTTTGTGGCCTGCACGCTCAAGCATGCTGAAGGCCATAAGACAGGAAACTTGTTTGCAGAATCACCACGAGCGATTTAGATTATAAAAGTGCCCACCGCGTTGTGTGGGTGAAGAAAACAATCCGAAGGGTCGTACCCCAAAGCAGCAGGGGCCCTGTGTCCCGCTACAAGGGTAGGGGCCCTGTGTCCCGCTACAAGGGCAGGGGCCCTGTGTCCCGCTACAAGGGTAGTGGCGAAAGTCAGACGAAGTCCTCAAGTACTAGTATGACAACGCTGTAGGTCCGTTGCGGACCCGCTGTCCAAGGGCTAATGGTGGTTTCGTTCCTTGGATGTGGTGATCGCGACCGCTGTTTGACCGCTGATCATGCAGTGGTCTTAACCACTGTCCCTGCTCCTCTTGAGTTGGTGAATGTCAACGATTGCATGCCTGATGCCCGTGGAGGGAGTCTTTTCGATTCGCCCTAGAAAATAAACTGATTGTCCTAGTCAGGAGGGACACACAATACAAACACTTGCTCGTATTTGTACTGGCGTGGTGTAGTTTTGTGCTGGCATTATGTGGTAACACATGTCACTGCTTGATGAAAGCTGCAGTGCAGAATCTTACCCCTGAAAAGCTATTTTTCATGCCGGCCTTTTCGTGTGACAGAACGTGGTTCCTTGCACATGATACTTGTCTTCCTGTTTTGAAATGTCTCACTTTGGAGTGGCAGGCCTAAATCATGTCTACCTGACAAGGGAGGATCTTTATTCTGTTGGTTTCTGACAAAAGACATTAGGGGATAGGCAGTAAAGGAGGAAAGAAAAAACGAAAACAGGCAGCTCCAGTCGTGTAATCAGCCGTGACTTTGCAGCTGGCAGAATGGGAAGGAGGGCCAAATTTTGGGTGCCTCCACACAGAAAAATGGAAATAGCTTGAAGAAATAAAGAAACCAGAACACTTGTAAAGAGACTTTTTGCCATTTTGTGTCTTTGGGCAAGTCACTTGACTCTCAACTCTCAGTGTACATCTGGAAAAAACCGAGGGGACAATAACCCGGAGATGACAGTAGCCATGTGGAAAGAGGTTGCACTGGCAGTGGTGTAGCTGCTGTGGTTTTTTGCGATGGCCTTCAAGCAAACTGTCTGGTGGTCACCAAAAGGAAAATAGTAGGCTGGTGTAGGGCTTTCTGTCTCCTTGGTACTGTCCCATGAACGCACGGCTATTAGGCCCCATCCTTATCCTTACCGTCTGTGTAAGACTGGCTCTGTTGTTTGTTATTTTATTATTATTGTTTAATTGTTTTCTACACAACCCAGGATCCAGCTAGGGGCTATTCAGTGTGAAGATTGAGAATCTGCAGCCAAAGGAATGAAAAGAGAGAATAAAAGGGAACATGGACAGGTCAAAAATTAAGGCTTACTAACAATTATGAAAGCTGAGATGTGGGATGGCTACTTGGCAAAACCACAAATCTATTCAGTCACTTTTTGAGAAGGAAGGGGACCAGGTTTGATTTCACTCATGGCTTTGTTCCATGTTGAAAAGAAAGCGGGGTAGAGCATTTCAGGCAGTACTTTTTGGCTTTGGAATGTGGAAGGGTAATCTCCGAGCCGTCGTAAAGAGAACATCTTGAATTCGAGAGCTGTTCTTCATCCACCCACTCAGCTTCAACTTTGCGTAGATGCGGTGGGAGGCAGAGGAACATGACTTGGGGTGTGGGCATAATGTGCTTACCCACCCCCACCCCCCTCTACACTTTGGAGCTAAAATAAAGCCTGCCCTGGATAGGGTTAACATAGTTCAGACAAACAAAGCTTGCAGTTGTTGGAGCCACTGTCACTGTCAAGCCGGATGCATTTGAAGGCCAGTACGAGGCAAGATAAGACTGCTTATGATTATCAAACGATTCTGTGGGCCTATGCCGCTGATGAAGCAAGCAGCTCTTTTGTTACAGTGTTCAAGTCTGTTAGTGTCCTTCACTGAAAGTCCACTCCAAGCTAGACTAGCAAGTACAGGGCAGATGCATTGAATAAAAAAATCCTGTAGAATTGTCGGTGGAAGACTCTGCAGCTGTTGGAGGCAATGAAGGGGACCAATTCACTTTGCAGCTTTGTCAATGATGATTTGGATGTGTTTATTTTTTCCAAGAATAAGGATTGGGGAGCAAAAATCCAAAGGGACAGTGAGCATCTGTGTTGAGGAATTAGAACGCCAGTGATAGTGACTTCTAGTGTACAAGGAGGCACAGGACAGGAACATATAACCATACGCACTGATGTGGCTGTATCAGTAACTGATAAATAATACCATTTCTTAACTAGGTGGAAATTGAGTCAGCAGCCTGCAACATGATGTTGGATTTTTGTGAGTTAGGGGCGATGGCCAAAGAGGTTCTATCATCGGTGAATAGCTATGTTGATGTCACATACTGGCCTTGCGAATTCAACAATTTCATTGAGGAATACAGGGAAGAGGAGGAGGTTTGAGATAGCTCCTTGTTGAACACCATCTGCAAGTGATGCTGATCGTGAGAATTAGTCACCGTGGGAACTGGTCGGTTTTGCCCTACTCCACGCCAGTAGGCAGTAAAGACAACATCTTCATCAAACAAAAAATGTGCCAAATCTTCGAGAACATTGAGATTCACCGAGTGGCCATTGTAAAAGTGGAGATTTGCTGTGGGGTAAGAATGAGAGAATGAAGTGGACAACAGCAAGCAGCACAATCTCCATGCTAAGTAATGTCATAGACCACGTTCTCTTAAGAGCCTCTTCACAGCCAGCTTGGTTATCAGTCAGAACTATGGTATGATGGATTGCTTTTCTTCATTCTTTCTCTTCATAATATTGTAGTGTTTTAATGTCAGTGTCGGATGGATGAAAAACAAGACGTTTACGTGCTTACTGTTTAGCTTTGAAGTGAGCACATGATTTCCCTCGGTGCAGTGCTTTTTTCCTCCTTTCTTCATGGGTGGATTGTACCAGCCGATTGACTTCAAAGCAAAATGGAAGAATGTGCGAAGAGGAAGAATGGGCTGTTTTCTTTCTCCTATGTGAACTTTCTCTGATGGCGTAGCTTTTGTTTGTGCTAGGAAATGGAGGCTTCGTGGACAAGAGAGCTCCTCCGCCGACAAAGCCAAGACCTAAAGGTGAGGACTGTCTTGATCTCCCAATCCAGAAGAGAAGAGTGGTATGCTTTCTTTTTTTTTGCGTTGAAATCAACTGATCTGATCACGAAAATCCAGCCCCTTCCTCTTCAAGTTGATATCACTTCTTTAGAGACGCAAAACCTCGCACCAACCCAACCCTAAGGTGTAAATTCAGAAGCAAGACAGTTTCCTTGCTTCACGACTGACTGTGGTGCCAAGAGCCGAAAAATCTTGAGTAAATGTACCCTCATTTCTGACAATTCAACAGTCGGCAAGTCCAAAAGAATGTTTCACTTCTGATTATACTGCATGGAGTGATTCCTCCTCTCTGTCTCCAAGTCAGGGGCTGAGATTGAACCTTC
Source organism: Clathrina lutea (assembly GCA_028571005.1). Lineage (NCBI taxonomy): Eukaryota > Metazoa > Porifera > Calcarea > Clathrinida > Clathrinidae > Clathrina > Clathrina lutea. The sequence goes on from JAOWAR010157590.1 coordinate 5,667, forward strand.
CAATTAGAGAGGATCTTGTTAGCCTTCTATTGGGCAGTGCGTGAGAACTTTTCTTTTTTTTTTTTTCTGTTTTCTCTGATTGAAGCTGGAGGTCTAAGTCATATGTAAACAGCTGGAATATTACACTGCTACAACTGCTACAATTATTTTTTGCTTGTACACTCCATCTTCTGTTACTGTTTGCAAGCATGTTTCCAAGTGCTGCACTGTCATCTTATCGATCTGTCCATTCCATGTGTCTGCTCTAGCTCAGAGCATTGGTGCTGTGGACAAACCAAGGGCCAAGTCAAAACCGCCTGTGGCTGCTCCTCCGGGGAGAAGTCCAGCAAGCAACGGGACTGCAAGCCATCAGGCAGCATCGTAAGGAACTTGCTACAATTAACCCTGTCCAGGGCAGGGCACTGGGCGTTATGCCCCCCAGCCCCTCCGCTGACCGAATTTCCCAGGATATTGCACCAGGATGTTTGGTTCAAACGCTGATACTTCATTGCTTTTTTCCCTATTTTGAGGTAAAAGAAAACCTCTGAAAAATCAAAATGGTAGTTACAAGATGTTCAACTCTACCTTAAATTTACTGATTGATTGCTGTGGCAACTGACGTTTCAACACTTGGTCAGTTTCCATCAAGCTTTCTGAAAAACGAGAGGTCAGAATTTTTGGATAAGGGACACTTGAATTTTGACCAAAAGCGGGAGGGGGCGCATTGGGCCCATTGAACTAAATGTTCGGATGGCGGAGAATCCGTCAACACAAGGCTTGGTTTTCGAGTGACATTTACAGAAGAGTCGTTGTACTATGTAGGGTGTGTGTCCTTCCACTCAAAGGTTGTTGATCAGATTAAGGGACAACTTGCAATTTTATTTTCAAATATCACAAAAAGGCGAGCTTTACACTCTCGTGCAGGGAATTACCATAACCGAAATGAAATCTCCATCTACTGTCATGTTTGCGGGAGTAGATAGAGATTTCAGTTCGATTATTATTCGAGTTACATCAAATTTTACCAAGCAGCACATCGATGCCTGTTTTCTCAACATCAGCGACTGTATTATTCAGAATTTACATAGATATAGATCAGTTTACTTAAAAGCAAAAAGAAAAAAACTTTTTTGCTCAGTGAAAAGGTTTTAGATCAAACGAAAATTGGCCTACTCGTTGATCAAAGAGGTCCTTTAGCCATTTATTCGTTTCAAAGCTGCTCTGTGTAAAGCCATGAACGTATAGAAATATCTGAGTACTACTACCCTTCTCTCATGTTATTTGGGGTGGCTGCAGATGAAAATAACAAAAGAATTCTTACGGATGAAAGCTGAATGCAAGATTGCCCAGAAGAGAATGAAAGCAAACACTTTTTTTCATTCCCTTGTCTTCAACTCCTGTTGTTTTTCTCCTTGCACCTCTCTCACTTTCCCTCTGTCTCTTCTCTCTCCGTCTGCGTTGCTCTCTCTCTCTCTCTCTCTCTCTCTCTCTCTCTGTCTGCTCTATCTTCTTGCCAGACCATCACATACTCCTCCACTCACAGGTCCAAAAAAGGAAAAGAAGCCACGTCCTCCACCGCCCGCTCGAAACCAGTCGCTCACGCCGGAGATGGCCTTGGACAGCCACTCAGACCCCTCAAGCCCTCGCTCCACCTCCCCTCTCCCACATCCACCTGCTGATCTTCACCCTCATCCATCGCCAAAGCTACCTAAGAAGGCACCACCTCCTGCTGTCATGGCAAAACCGGTCCCACAGGAGAGGCCTCCACTCGCAGGAAGACCTCCGAGCCCTCATAAGAAGCCTCAGCAGCCAACCCCTCCCATTGTAAAGAAGAAGCCCCAGCCAGCGGCACATCTGGCTCCACAGGTGGCTCCGCAGTGGGCACCAGACACATCGCTCAACATGGTTCAGAGCAAACCTCCACCGTCGACAAAGCAAGTTCGCAAGGCTCCTCCGCCGACTGTACCTAAGCCAAGATCACAGTCATTGAGCGCCGCCATACAGACCGTCGAGGACCACGACAAGGATGAGGCGAAGTACGATGAGATCGAAGAGCTAATTTCGAATTTTTACGATGAGCTTGAGACGGAGGACTTCTTCTTCAAGGCGCAGCTTGAAAACCCATAGACCTGATGATGATGAACATGTGTCATCACTGGGTATCACAATGCCGGGTTTGTCCGTGTGTTTGCTCGACAAACAGTTTCTAGGGCGAGTATCGTTTGTTGATGCTGGGGCATAGAATTTGTAGCCTCACTGTATGTGTAGCGATCGTGCAAACTACAAACATGCCCCTTGCTACATTGTTATTCTCTCTTGTGGTGTGTCCTGCCAAGTATCTGCCCTTGCTGCTTGGTTGTTTTCTGCCATGATTCCCTCTAATGGTGATGTCTGTATTGAAGCTGTACATTTGTTCATTACATTACAAATGGATTACTGCAACCAAACTAACAATGTGAGTCTTGTCGTGTTGGCATATTGTCTTTTGCACAGTGTAGCGTGGAAACTGGGAAGTAAATGTTTGATTCCTTCTCCTGTGAGACATGTTGTCATTGCTTTACACTCTGGCATGCGATCAGTGTGGGACTTAAGGTGGTCCTGGATGGTCGTTGTGGATGTTGCTACCACCTGCACTTTTGTCCTAATTTTCAACCAGAAGTTCACCTTATTCATCCAACAAGCTTTTCTTAAAGCTTGTATTCAACGGATTGTATTTTTTAAAACTCTGAGCACCAAATATCACGTGATCAAAGTTATGACGTCACAACACTACATTTAGCACGACAATGACAGAAGTCAGAAATGTGGATTCACTGTAGCGGTCATTTGCTGTAGCGGTCTCTTTACGAATTGAGGCGATTTTTGGCATGCGTGTTCTGCATTAGAAGCGCGAAAAAAGCTTGTCTCACTTTTTTTCAATTTCGACCTCATTATCCCATTATGGCACGCCAAAGCCCAGGGCCACCCCAAACTTGTGTGCGACTTTTCTGACGTTTGGATACGATTTCGAAAAATCCCAGGCGCGCTTTTTTGTCGCTTACCAACAGGAACCCACAGAGAAAATTTCAGGCGGACCGTGCAGACTGCTGTGAAGATGAATCAAAATGTCTGACTTCCGTCATTGTCGCACTAAATATAGTGTTGTGATGTCATAACTTCGATCATGTGATGTTTGGCGCCTCAGAATACAAAAGGAGATAATGCGTTGACTATAGGCTTTCAGATAATCTATAGTTTGTTGGGTGGATACGTTGAACTTCTGGGTGAAAATTTGGACAAAAATGCAGGTGGTAGCAACATCTGTGTCAACGACCATCCAGGACCATGGTCACAAACGCAGGCCCAGCACCTCTCTCAGTGTGCACGTGTGCCATGCTAAGGCGTTTTCTTCACGCCATCCCTACCTTTGATTATACCATGTTACTCACCACCCTGCGACTCATCGCAACTTCAAAAGGTTGAATTTAACTGAACGTTCTGTCCACCCAATGTCACTGCTCTACGCTGATCTTCCCCACCTTGGCATCCTGGTCCCTGCCACTTTTTTTATTATGTAGCTAGATGGCGGGGTCGGTGGTTGTATATTCCAGGAGGTTTTCCGGTATTCTTATGAGCGACCCGGGAAAGGCTTGGGCTTGATCAAGACCACGATATGATTCAACCGTAGACCCCGCTGCCTACCGTTGAACATTGTGAACATAACTTTTTTTGCTGTAGCAATGCCAAGAACTCTATTTTCTCACCCCGGCCCTCCTCTCTCTATCTTGCTTTCTGATCTAAGTTATTCATAGTTTGAAGCCCCCTCCAACTGGCAGTTTCTTGGCATCGCGGGGGAAACAAACTAATAAACATGCAGAACGGAGACGATGGCAAAGCCAGGATTGTCGGAGCGGCTGACCTTGGTCAGTGCCGCGCCAAGAGTTCTTTGCAGCCCCTGAGCTGCGGAAAGAGCGACAACTCGATATGCACTACAAGAGTGAAAATATCCCTGCAGAGCCGATACCGGATCACGGCCTAAAACGTGCACAAACTAACTCCGGTCCAAGAAAACCTTACCGCCGAATATAAACTGTTTTAACACCAAGTCGGCTTTTGGCGTCAGCGCTGCTCCGGGCTTGCACTATTTGTGCGCAATAATCCGATTTGACTGACCCGTTGACTTCCGGACGTCTGGCGATGTTGCGCGATCCAGCAGTGCACATGACTGTGGGTAGGCTGCATTGATTGAACGCAGAGTGGACAGCTGGACCGGGCGCCGACAGTACACTTAACTTCTGCAGTCATTTGGCGCCGCGGCTTCGCTGAAGAAAAGCGGCGGCGCCTCACGATCAAAATTCCCAAAGGCCGCAATTCCACCAGCGTGCACTCAATGCGCATGCGTGACAGCGCCTCACTGGCTCGGCTGTGCGTCCTGGCGTGGCTGAGAGGAGGGACAGGGAAAATTACAAAGACTTTTCGACTGCGAGAAGCGCCCTGAAAAGTCTCCATCGGAACCGGCCGCTCGCCAGGCTAGGCGACCTAACCAGCGAACACGGAGAGTTCCGTTAGATCGCTCCAAGCTTTAAAGCCATGGGATGCTGTGGGTCGAAGGAGGACGATGGCAAGGGCAAAAAGGACGATCAGCCCCTTCCTCAACTGACGATGCCGAGCGAAGCTGTCGGCGGAGGCCCAAGCGCTGCAGGTGGGATGCGCATGTCGTCGGGTGGTCCTAGCGCTGGATTTCACGAGCCGGCGTCGAACATAGACAGAAGATCAGCTGCCCCGCCACCGCTACCGGACTCCACGCCCTCCAACATGTTCATTGCTCTGTACGACTACGAGGCACGCACCGCTGAGGACTTGAGTTTCCAGAAAGGCGAGACTCTCCAGGTTATCAACAATCAAGATGGCGACTGGTGGCAGGCGCGTTCTCTGGTCACCGGGCAGCAGGGCTACATCCCGAGTAACTACGTAGCGGCGAAGTCGACTATCAACGCCGAAAGGTAATTGGGCGTGTGAAATGCGAGCATAACACGCGCGCGTGTGTATGTGTGTGTGTGTGTGTCATAATGAAAAAGAAAGGTGCCAGACGAACGGCGAGTACGACACACGAAGAAAAGGAAAA
>JAOWAR010157601.1:0-10746 GCA_028571005.1 Clathrina lutea
CGGAGAAGGAGGGATTTTCGGTTAGCCTTTGATATTTTCAAATTTGAATTATTTCCGTTATCTGCGAAAATTAACGATTTTTTTTGCGAAAAAAGCTGCGTAAGGGTTACGTTCGGGTTAGGGCTACGTTCAGGTTAGGGTTAGGTTCAGGTTAGGGTTATGTGCGGGTTAGGGTTACGTTCGGGTTCGGACTACGTTCCGGTTAGGGTTACGTTCTGGTTAGGGTTATGTTCGGGTTAGGGTTATGTTCGGGTTAGCTCGTGCACCGTCCCAGCCGATACTACATTATACAAGTTAGGGCGGATACTATACACCGTATACTACACATCCCACGCATCCTACGCATGATGTCATAGTGCGCATGCGCATGATTCGTTGCTAGGGAGTCAGATCACGTGATCCATTGCTAGGGAGTCATGGTGACGTCAGAGCCCCATAGCAACCAGCCCGTTGCTAGGTGCGCCAGAACCGCCCTCGCCACGCTGGATGGAAAATGTGGACCAGGTGTTAACCAGTAACTTTTCACGGGGAGAGCTGAGCAAAACTACAGGTGAAAGCCTGGCCTAGCGTAGCATGGAGGAAAAGATGGAAAAGGCGACATGTGCTTCCAGTGACGGATGGAAAATGAAACCATGGAGGCGCAGAGCACGGGTACTGTTCAGAGTCAACTTCACCCAAAAGACTGGGAGCCTTCCAAGGAAAGTGAAGTCGCGATATTTGAAGAGACCTTAGACGGAGCAGCATCCGCTTGAACGATGCAAGCTACGAAAGGGGAAGAGAGGTGATCACTTGGTCTTCTTTCACAAGTTACTGAGTTTCACTTGTGCGGGTCACCTGCAATTGGTGCAATGCATCTTGTTGGGCTATCACATGTTCCTCATCAGCTGATATTGGATGTAGGCTGCACCTTTGGAAGGTATAAATGTGATCGAGTCATGATGTATATTCTTGTTTGGAAGTTTCAATCTTAGGGATCACTTGCAACTCAATTCATCGTTGTCTGTTGACTTTTCCTTTATTTCAAATAAACCCAACACAGCCTGGTTTAAAGGCTATGCATACACACAGAGCCTGTTTTAGAGGCTGCTTACACCAAACAAGTCCTGGAGTCTTGGAGTAGATGATAACTGTACCTACAGGGCGCTAGGGTCTAGGTGAGAGGCCGGCAGGGTCTGGGTTAGAGGATAAATGTGCCCAACAAGGGCAGTGTTAGAGGATAACTGAACTTAAGAGGCTTAGGTTAGAGGCCAACTATGGGCAACATTGCCTGGGTGGCTAAAATATTATTGTTCATTATCGGTAAGACCAAAGAAACTTAATTCGGGGTTACTATGGGTGTCCCTATGTGGCGGTAGCAGTGAGTATGACACCCAGACGTCGATGAGAGAGAGCAAAGATAATAAGGGAAAGAATGCAGGTTAGAGCCTAAATATAGTGGGCCTCGGTTAGAGGGAAACTATACCCAACAGGGCCTTGTTAGAGGCCGACTACTGCCAACTATACCCCACTCCGCTTGTGTTAGAGGCTACATATGCCCAAATGGAATGTGCTAGAGGGTAACCATACCGGCGTAGATTAGAAGCCATGTACACAGATCAGGTGTTGGGTTAGGCTTACTATACACAACAGGGTCATGGTTAGAGGATGGCTATATGGAAAAGTCCCTTAGTTGAGGCTTAGGTAACTATACCCACCAAGGTGTTGGCTAAAAGCTAACTTTACCTAACATGGCCTGGGCTCGAAGGCAACAGTCCCCACATTGCAACCAAATTATCTATTGTTGCCATGCAAGAAGCCGGCATTTTCTCTCCCATTTTTGCTTGTCGTCTTCAGTCTGATCTGCTGTCTTGCTCAATCTGCCTTCGTTCCATTCTTCATGCTTCACGAGATTCAGTCAATCTATGGTACGATAGGTGTTGTTGATAAGAGAAACATCAGGAGTTACAAAAGTAAAGACATTCTTGCAAGAAAAAAACTGACTCCACACAAAAGCTCTACTGGTGAAACGCCTGCTGTAGCTGTCTTGAGGAGAAAGTTCTTTAAAAATTAATGTTAAGAATTGTCCTTTAAATTAGCGTGCTCTTCAGTTCAGTGTGAGGGACCACCGCCAGAGTAGAGCACTGGCTCTCCATGAAGACTCTCGCTGTCCAAAAAAGGAAGTGCCTGCAACCGTTGACAGAAGAACATGAAAGAACAGGCATTATGGAGACTCCAAATTGTGAGGAGGAGGGAGCAATCCCGAACCAAATCCCACCGAAAACAGTCAGCTCAAAGTAAACTCAATGGTGAATATTATGATCTGCATTTGTTTTGTGCGTTAGTGTGTGTTTGCGCTAGTGTGTGTGAGAGTACGTGTGTATGTTTGAGTGTCTGCACGTGCGCGCGTCTGTGTGTGTGTGTGTGTGTGTGTGTAAGTCTGTGTGTGTGTGCACGAGTGAGTGTATGCATTGCTGATTTCATTACCCGGCCATTGCCTCGTTGTTTGCCTCACAACGATAGATTTCACTCACACGAGTGAAGGGGGGGGGGATTGATCATCTCCATCCTTTGCGATGTACCGCATTCAAAATCTTTACTACGTCCATGAACACTCGAAAGAGCTACACGGCCTGAGAAACTGGAAGGATGCTGAACGGAGATCTTTGGGCAGGATCTGCACATAGGTCTTCTACCATGAACCTAGCTATCCATTCGTGAAAATAATTGCATAAACACGCGCAGTTCCTTAGGCCAGGAGCTACGTAGACCTTGGACGGCCCAGGAATTTTATCTGTGATAAAATTCCTGGCCGCTGATTGGTCAGTGCTGAGGCGGGGTACTCGAGGTTCAACCATGCCGGCGCGCGCTACACATGACGCCCACTTAGAATTATCCCATTGAATTTTATTTTCAGGACCTCTCGTCGTAAGCCAACTGAGTCTGGACTCAACCTGGGGTTTTTCAAGGGTCAAAAGCATTTTGGGGATGGTTAGAAGTTGATAGCACGCCTCCGCAGCTAGATACTCAGTGTTGTACCCTGCCGCCCCTTTGGGTAAACAGTTGACCTCTGACCTCAACAAGCACTGCATGCAACCCTGGCCAGAGATCTACGTGCCTGATGGCCTAAGGTTGGAGAACACTTGTGTTAACTGCGGCCGGCTGGTAAGCCCCGGCCTATGTTCGCCATCTTGTTCAGCTGCGCTTTGAGAGAGGCAGGGACATAAACATACAAAAGGATTAGAAGAGAAAGAAATGACAAAAGCGACACTTTCAGGTGCTCTCTTCTTCTTTCTTTTCTCTTCCCCTCCCCCTGACCATTGTTCCCACTGCGAACAATGACGTGCTTCCCTTGCGGTTTGCCCCAGCGGCAGAGCAGTTACAATAGTGGCATTCTGGTTGTGCCAGGGGTGGCACCGCAGGCTCAAGCCTTCCCGCGTTCTTTATTTTCTCTTCTCAATCTTGCTTCTGTCACATATCGTCTCATATTAGGGACATTAGCAGAAAAGTCAGCGACACTAAAGTAGATCGAGGTTGCAGTCGACAACAACATGAAATAGTGCAAGATAGCAAAAATAGAACATTCTTCAAGGCACCACCATTTTTTCTGTGCTCAAGAGTGAATGCTGGACCCACTAACGCCAATGAACAAGACTATAAATTAAAGCTGTTAGGTGTATTCGTCCGAGGGAAGGCTTCTACAAAAGTGAATGCTATTATATCCATTACCATACAGGATGGTTTGTCTGCAGAAGAGCTCACAATACTTAGCTGTTGCAAAAAACTTATAAACTCACCTGAACAAGGCGATCGTGTTTATCTTCGTTTGGTCCTCCTACCCCAAAGACGATGGCGTTTAGGGGATTGTGTCCTTTTCTCCGGTAGTGCGGATGGAGGTTTTAGAAAAGCTGCAGAAATTTCCATAGGATAGCATCTAATTCTTGTCAACCATTTGTCAGCTCCACTCTTTCCTCCAATCCTCGACAACACCTCAGGTAAAGGCCACATCTTTCCACTAGGCTTCTCAATGTGTGCCAGGGATGTTGAATTACAGTTAATTCATCAGACCAACCTTCCACATCTTATTGTTGCAGTTTCATGCACTTATACTTTCCCTGTACTTGCCAAAACTACTCGTCTTTTTGCTCCTGTCTTCTATCGACTTTTTGTGGGTGAGTTGAATTACATCCAACGTGGATCAACAAACCATCTGCTAAGAAATTGTGGTCAGTTAGCCGAGCACTCTAAGGAAGTCGTAGGTAATTTCTTGCAGATGGACATCCTTGGGTGGATCACAAATTAGGACTGGTTTGGCATGACACTATGGTAACTGATGGCTTCCCCTTGGAGTTCACCGAGAAGGTTTACCGACAAGGATCCCTGAGAAGGTCAAAAACAGCAGCTGAAATATGTTATGGAACTGAAGAGGTAAAGGAAGAAGAGTGACAATGAGCTTCAACCAAAATGTTCATCCTTCATTCTGGGCTTATTCAAAAACTCTGTCGCATTACTTATGCAGCCGATGCTGCAGTGCCCCCTTTAAGCTTGCAACTTGCATGTAACGGACTATGTGTGCGGTTAAAGGGACACTGTGACGGATCCCGCCGCTTTGAGAAGTTTGTTAAACATTGTTTAAGTTCGCAGCGGTGACACAGGGGATTCCATGTTCAAAGAATACGCATGCGGTGTGAACATGGCGCCATCAAAGAAATGTGTACTTTTACCCCGCTGAAAAGTTTTGATCGACAGCAACACTTCATAAAGAACAAGAGCTTTTGGACCATATAAGATAACCCTAAAGTATGTAACCAAAGCGAGACTATGATTTGTCGACACTTTAATGCTAGGAAAAATGTCAGGAAAAGGGACCAGAGAGTAGCTAGTAAGACAGGTTATAAGCGTACCTCTCACTTCCTTCGGTCGATCAGCAAGAGTCTTTCCACATGCTGAGAGCAGAAGGAGGGTAGAAACGGCATGGATGTGATTCACGGTTCTTTCCTTCAGCAATTTCTTAGAGCATTCATGAATCACCACTGAGCTCCCAATTAAGCTGGGCAAAACGTTCTAAACAGGGATGTCATTACACCCACAGAGACATTTTGCTGTGGAAATTCACGGTCATGTTTTTTCGCTGGATATGTACGGCTTGAAATCTTCCTTTCCTCTCTTCCAGTGAAGAAGTTCCCCCACAAAAAACTTAGTGGTTCGTGATATGTCACCTTTCTTGATGTGTGCACATCTTATCCCTGAAGCTGTTCACCTCAGACTGACGACTGATAAGGTTGATAAGCTGTTCTTTTCTCTGTCATTATTCCTCACAGCGTCCCTAAACATACATGAGCTGTTTCCTTCACCCAAAGCCCAAATAACCAGCGAATCAATCTTGGGGCATAAACAACAAGATAAAGCACTGCAATTTCACCTCGCTTTTTCTTATTTTCCCTGTTTAAGGAGAGTCATCAACTACCCTTAGGACGCCCAATCCAGACTTTTGGACTGATTTGCGAGTAAGTTATGCGATGAAATTCCTGGTAGCTGATGGGTTTTCTGAAATATATTTTGATGTCATCACGCAAACTGATGCATCTAGTGTGGCGCAAAACCATGTCGACTAAGCACATGCAACGCATGCAACACATGGTATGCATTCATGCATGTCCACGTCCGAACCTTTTAGATGCCTAGAATCTGATATCGAAATTGAACACGAAACTGTTGCCGAATCCAGACCGGACAGCCTAAGGTACCAACAGTAACTCCAGCCACCTACCGGTACATTTTGATTGCCGATCCCAAAATGCTTCATCTGTTGCAATGTCAGGACACAGAGAAGACGGAGGTGTGAAAAAGGATAGGAATGAAAAACATGACAAAAGTCAGGTAAGGAGAAAGCCTAAGCTAAATTGGACTAAGGGCTGATTTTTCAAGGACACTTCTTGTCCGCTTGATGACGGTAGCTAGTATGATACATCCAACCCCAATTCATTTACACTGTGTTGGTTAAGTGTCGCAGATTTGAGTCTCATTTGGTCCTAGGAAGCAAACCAAAACTGCGTTTTGTTTAACCTGATCCAAGTTGTAGGTGGGTGAATTCCACCTGACGACATCTATCTATCCATTGGCCGGTCTGCCAGTCTGTGTGTCTGTCTGTCTGTCTGTATGTATGTGTCTGTCTGTCTGTATGTGTCTGTCTGTCTGTCTGTCTGTCTGTCTGCCTGCTTCTCTGCTTGCCTGTGTCTGTGTCTGTCTGTCGGTCGGTCGGTCGGTCGGTCCATCTGTACAAGCTCATGCATTCACCTACTATTTTAATGCTCAGTGGCAGCTGCATGGCAAGATTCGAATGATGGACAAACGAATAATTGGAGTATACATAACTCTTCCTACAGCATAGCGTCAGACATTTTTATTTTCTCCGAAACGGTTTCTTTTGCCATTGTACATTGTTGACAAATTGGTCAGGACTCTGTAAAGCGAGATCGAAAGTTGACAGGGCAAGAATTTGGTATACTCTTTAGCGAACCCTTACTACACCTATTGTTTTCTGAATCCCACCGCTCATTTTGCTGTGGGCTGCGCGTTGACTTAGTCTCCTTTTCATAAAGTTGGTCCAAAGTGTTCTCTTTTTGTGCTTTGATTCCACTTTGTCAGCTCCATATGGCGAAACTCGTCAGTTCTTAGCCGCAAAGAAGGGAAACTTTCCACCTGCCTTAGGCAGGTATTTCAGAGGAACACACACTTGGCTACGTACTAACAAATCTCTCACGCTGAAAATCCAATTTTAGGGGAGTTCAACCCAAAAAAGAAACTTTTTCACTTGTGGTATTGAAGAAAAGAAGAAGATCGCCAGTGGTTCCAGAACCGTTTCAACCAGAGTCATTTACGATTCAAATTTGAATGTTTGGGCGCCGGCTTGGCATTAAAAAATGATGATTGGCAACAATGAACGGGGAAACTGAGTCTGAGAAAGTGGAAGCTAGCCTGCACCAGTCATTGGCAACGTAGGAGCTCAAGCGAAATCTTCCTTGTGATCATGTTTTACTGGCAAAGAGTTTAATGCCACCAGGTCACCTGCGGAGCCGGTATGGCCGGCTGTGCGAAGGCCAGGTGGTCGAACTGCTACTTTTGGCCAAGTTCATTGTACTCCTTCCCCGTGCGTAACAAGTACGGTTACAAGCGGCGGTTCAAACTCAATTGGCAGGAGCAATACCCAGCTGCAATCATCAAAGAGGAGTATCCAAAGGGCATTGTGTGCGCTGTGTATCACATGTTCTCTGCGTTGTTCCTGCTTGTGATGTTGGAGCAGTCACCCAAATTTGGCTACAATGAAAAAGACCTTTTATTTCCTGGATAATGGCCAGCAGAGGAGTAACCACATGATAATAATGTTTCAAGGAACACAGCCTGAAAGCAGGAAGGGAAAATTGGCTAGCTTGGGTAACACACGCTGTGTGGCTCATACTGGTGCACTAACTGCATTCTCAAAGATGCTTGACAGCATGACAGCCAACTTCCAATCCAGCGCTGAAAATGAGTTTGAACATCAGTGTTAAGCTGACAGTTGATCCATGGCAAACTCACTTCTGCTTGCTGTCTTCTCCTTCGACTTCCTTTTTGCGCTAACTGCAGTCTGCAAGTGATTGGTGCACGGCAGGTCACCAACCGTTGGGCTCCAGAAGAAAGCATCAGGTATCTGTGCTGCAAACTGCCATGATTCTGCACTGACAACCACTCTCTGATCATGAACAATTTGCAGGAGCCGAGCAACTTGCGGCCACCTTTGGAGTAGAGCCACAACTACCACGCTCTTGCGGACAGTACTTGCACGGGGAAGAGACGGCACAAATGCTTCAACGAAGAACCACCATCATTCCTTTCCTAGACAACCTAGCTGCTCACCTGCAAAACACGTTTCCAGATATGCAAGGAGGTGTCACAGGAACATTGGTCCCCATAGCGACTCTTGCCGACCAAATTCATACGTGCACGGTTATGACTTGCCTGATGGTGACAACCATGATGTGGTTCCTGCTGAGGTCTTCAGTGGTGCACACTTTGGCGATTTGGACTTTTCTCTGGGGATATTCCAGATAGTCATCAGGCTGCTTTTTAGGACAATGCCATCAAGCAGGATGTTTCCAAAGCGCAGCCAAGTTCTGGAATTTCATTGCACTCTACTAGTGAGAACATCCGAATGAAAAAGTTGCATCAATGGACTTTGGCCATTGAAGACCAGCACTCTACCATTGGCCAGGATCGCCTCAGCTCTCTCGCCCAGATGCACCACGCTCATCCTGTCAACCTTGATCGAAATACCAACTTGTTTACATCGTAGCACACACTCCGAATGTCATTGGTTGACCTTATGGCTGATGCAGAAGTTTGAAATCCTGCCGGAGTGCCGCTCTGAAGAGATCCATTTGCTCAATACTTGTGACCCCAGTCATGTGTTATGCATTTTTGCACCAAGTACAAGCCGTAAAGGTGACTGTACAGTTAATGACCAATGCTTTTATCACAGTGGAAACATTTATTTGTGGTCAATAGTTCCATTCAACCATGTAAGGGTGTTTAATTTCACAGCTTCCTTGGACCTTTCCAATACTTCAGCCCTTGTCCAAAACCAGTATACACCACTGGAAGCTTCAGAATCCAGCCACCAGAAATCGGAAAAAAAGCACCACATTCGAAGTAAAGTTTCAAAACGTGGGTGCTGGTAGATTGCCCCTAGACCCCTGTGAGGGCACGGCCAGAGCCTGAGCCTCTATAAGAAGCGTTTCGTTTAAACACCATATGAGCAAAACTTATACTTTGTCGAAAGCAGCCGAGCAGGATGCTGGGCAAACAACCGAGCCTTAGGCCATCGGGTACGGACTTTGTTGACAGGCTCTGAATAAAAGTTGCACCAAAATTCCTGGCTCTTGTCACAAGGGGAATCAGCAAACATCATCGATCCTTAGCAAGGTTTTCGTGTAAAACCGCAAAGGAAAGGTGTTTCTTCTTAAGATAGAAGAGATATTTTCTGAGAGGAAGGAAGAAGAAGAAGAAAATTGGCAAAACGTGGTCGTTTAATCCCGGCCCATAAGTCCGTGACAGTTGGGCTAAGGAGGGCTGTTTCAGCCCTGTCAGCCTAGAATGTTTGAAAAAAAATTCAAAGATATCTCGAACAAACGAGTTAATTTAGATGTAAGAGCTCCAATGCAAAGCCTGGGACTGAAGAGAATAGTCCACGATGTGTGTCAGGACCGGCAAGGCTATCGTGGAAGCAAAGAAGCCCTTTAATTACTGCAAAAGTCCAAAAAGTGCAGCATGGTCGTACTTTTTCCTGTATTACTAAGCAATTTCAAACACCAACATGAGTTGAAAATGGTATCTGCAGATTTGTCTCGCGCCCAGCTTGTTAGTGAGCAATTTTTTTTCATTTTCCGGCAACACATGATTAAGGACACGAAGTGATTGGTTATAAATGACCGAAATTTGGCTGGGCCGTAGGTAAAGGGTTGCATTTTTCCCACCTGGGTGATCGTTGCAAAGCATTTCACAAGCTGCAGAAGAAATAAAGAACACAAGAGGAAATTACCAAGGAAGAACCATTGCCCTTGAAGTTTGCAGTGATGGTGGAAGGGATTTTCTTCATTTGGGCGTGGCAGAATGGTGTGCATCTCATACGGGTGGTTCAACAAACGAGTCTTGTTCGAGGTATCCTCCGGACATCAAAGTGCTCTTATGCTCGATGTATCCTTAGAAACAAGCCTGTAGAGCACTGATGAGTTTAGTTTAGTCACCTTTCATGAAGCCTTTGGTCCTTCCTTTCTAATTTCCCTACGGCATATGTATTTTCCTTATGGCACAGTTACTTCTCTTAGAACTTGAGCATTGCGCCAGTGTGTATTGATGCACGTAGCCATGTATCACCTAGCTCGCATAGACATATGTGTATGCATCTGGCTCAAAACACAGTCCGGATTTCGGGGCATCCCGTATGCAGAAATGGCTAGCTACTGTTCAGAGCTGGAATGACGGCGCTGCTCTTCGGATACTTCAGCTACATTTTCTATCAATTTGGACAGACACATTCTTTTACAGGCCTGGTTCAAACCAACTTATGACGGTGTAATTGCCAGACAACTATTGCCCTTTGGCCAGGAATGATGAAATTTGCTTGCACTACATGGCACAGAACTTTGGCTATTGCAGCGACAGCCTTCCTTTGAAGTAACCTGTCTAATGAAGTAATATTCGATCCTTGTCCACTTCTTTTCTTTTCTTTGGTGGTACTTGGACTTTATGTTTCTTTCCAAGGTTTGTTTCCCCAAACGTTTCTCTGAACCCCTGCTTTTATTCATTGTTGAATGGAGACGGGCCATTCATAAGCATTCCATTAGGCCAACCTTCCCCAACTTCTGTGTTGGCGCTTACTGATGAACACTTTTTTCCTTCTGATGGCCAAAATCACCTCCTTGAGATAGGCTTAATTTAGGCGCATGCTAGTCACTCGTGGCGAGGAGCATCTTCAGTGAAGCCTCTCCTATCTCTCATTTTTCGATTGGAGAACACTTAATGATTCTTTTCAGACCTCGCCACATTCATGGCATTACTTTGGATGAGAAATAAAATTAGAAAGTTTAGATGAAAAGGACATGCTCGACAAAACATACAACTCAAAGACGACAAGTACAAACAATTAATACCTGTGCATAGATAATCGAGATCGTCCTCTCTTTCGCGAAATTCTGGATGAAAACAAAAACAAAACCCCAAGAACCCATCCTC